>JAOTRH010015653.1:0-22643 GCA_034768845.1 Heliamphora exappendiculata | reverse complement strand
TGGGGTGGTGATTTTGGGATAGACGGTAGTTTTGAAGACGATTTTAGGGTAGGACGGTGGCTTCCGTTAAATTGAACTGAAATTATAATGGTTGTGATCTCTTTGATGTTATTAAATCTGATGGAGTGTTAGTGTAATTTTTAAAATTACATAAAAAAATTTTATTTTTATCAGAAACGTGAGTATAATTTACCCAATTTAAGTTTATGTGTTACAAGTTAGAACGACAAAGAAGTGTGGTGCGGGTCAAGTGTCCCATCTCTAATCTCTATTTGATAGAAGTGTGGTGCGGGTCAATGGTTCCATCTTCGATCTCTATTTGATCTTGGATTGCAAGAGGAAAAAAGATAGATAGACAAAAATAATGTGACAAATAAAATATAAGAGTTGATAATTTTTTGTCAGAACTAAAATTATAAAGAGAAAAAAATAAATATGAAAATTTAACAAATAAATTTAATATTTTTATATTTTTAGTTTGTTATATTTCAAAAAAAACTTTATTTGTATTTATAATTATAAAAATATTTATTTATTTAAATAGATGTGGAGAAAGGTACAATGGGATAGAAAAATAAATATTATTTTTACCTTATTTATTATCAGGAGCAAAAAAAAATTCGTGCAAAACATAAACATGCAAAGTGGGACGAGAAAGAAAAATTTCCATTACAAGTTCCCTTCCAATTGTAATTATTATTGAGCTGAGCTCGATCGGCTTCTTTTCCAAATGTCATTTATGGAATACAGTTGAAGTAATGAAATTTGATTCCTTCATATTACTAGAGTTTGTTAAATTATTTTAAATTAAAAGATTAAAAAGTTCGTTTAACTGAGATATAGGTGATTTTTAAACTAAAAGCTTAAAATAACTTAAAGTCAAAATGCAAAAAATTCTGTTTAAAATTATTATAATTTTTAAAAATTTATTTTTAAAAATTTTTATATTCAATATGAATCTTGTTTGATAAATTTTGACAAGTAAATTTTAAAAATATAATTTTTATAAAAAATATATATATACTTAATAAAAGTTATGATATTTTTAAAAATATATAAAAAAATTATGTTAAAAGCAAAAAAAACTAAAAGTTTTTGAGTAATTCTATTGGTTAAATTTTTAAATAAAAGAACAAAAAAATTAACTTTAAACTTATTCACAAACGAAGACTTATTCTAATTAACGAATAGAATAAATCGAATCATCGTCATATGAAACAATTAAAAATAATAAGAGAAGATAATACCTCCATACGAGACGATAAGATCAAAGAAAATGATAGTTCATTTTGAGATTAAAACAAACAGTTTTATACCATTAATTTATAGAAAGTGTAGATAGTAGTATTATTTTGTTACTTGAACACTACCCTCCAATTAGGAAAATTATTAGGTACTATGAGAATCTCTTATTGTTTATCTAATATTTCTAAGAAATAAAAATGTGTTATAAGGTTACATTTGTCTCCGATCTATTCAAATTGGTCACGAATCAATATTATTTCATGCATAATATTTTTAAATTAATTAATTAAATAAAAACACTACATAAATATGCTATGTGGTGTTTCAAAACTACCGAACATCGTGGTGTTTTTAGTTTTATTTTCTTGGCCTCTACCAAAATAATTATTTACTCTCAATATACCAATTATCAAAATTAGTAATAAGTGGCCGAATTTTCAGCCAGTATTATTATTTGAGGTGTTTTTAATATTATCGGAGTACAATAAAGTGAGCCCCATTAATTCTCAAACAAATTGCCCGAGTATAAAAAATAAAATTCTCAATTTATTTATTTCAAAATATAATATTTCTATTTTAATAATTCCATTTAATAAATTTAAAAAATTTCAAGCGCATAAATGTTTGTATGTGACAAAATTTTCAAAATTAGACGATATCTTAAGATACGATCGTACAAATATGATATGATTTAGTGATTGACATTTTTTTAGCATGGCCATAACCTATTTTAAGATATTTGCTATCTTGAGATATTTGGCCGAACAAATTATACATTGCTTTTATTTGATTTTGTTTTATTTTAAATTAAATTTTTAAAAAATTAATTATTTTAAATAATTTTAATAATTTAAAAATTAAAATTAAATTATATTTATCAAGAAACCGAACCGAATCGCTAAAGGACGGTTCCATTATAATTTGAAACCATGGTTTTCAAACTAAATAATTATTGTCTTTTTTATTTTAATTATATTATATATTTATTCTTTCATTTTTCCCATTCACTTTAGTGTATCTTCTTTCTTTATATTATATTACTTTAATTTTTATTTTATTATTTTTTTCATATTATTACAAAAAAAATGTATTAATAAATTATGCATTATATTTTATTATTTTATATCTATGTTCAATGATTTATAAATTATATAATATTTCAATGTTACGAAAAGCAAACAAAATATTTCATTATAAAAGTTAAAAAACAAAGAAAAAAACATGTAAAAAGAAAACAACAAATATTTTTTAAAGTTTTTCTACAAAATATAATACAAAGTATAATATGAATATTTTCAAATCATGCAACGGTTTGGTTTGATTTTATACCATTTTTTAAAGTGTAATTGGTGAACTAAACTATTATTTAGAGTATAATTGTACTCTAAACTATATTTTAGAGTATAATTCATGAACTAATTATTTAAAAACATAATCAAACCGTTCCCACGCATATAAAAAAAAATTCAAACCTAACTTTATAATTTGAATTAATCCAAATTAATTTATCAGTTCTATCAATTTTTTTAACACTTTCCGATTCTCAAAGTTGATCAACACAAAATTACTAATCTAAATTTGGTCATTAATATTAGGATAATTTTCTCTTTTTGTGATATTTTTTCTATTATTTTGCTTGCAGTTTGTTTGATTTCACCGTTTATGTCATTTATCAATACGCTGATGACAACTTATGTGGAGAAAAAATGTGGCTTAAGATGGTCATAATCATTGATTGTTACTGATGCGGGATTTTTAATATATTAAAATTTTAATACAATATTAATTAAGTTATTATTATTTTTATTTTATTAAGAAAAGTAAATTGATACTATCCCATTTAAAATATTTTTACTACATTATTAATTATAAAATGACGTAAAAAATTATGGGGTGTTTGACAAACTTTTGTACTAAATTTTTTAACTTCATGTTACTAATTTAGTTATAAGTTATAATTTATTCTAAATATTTTTAATTTTTATTATAAATTACAATTTTTTTTTATTTCAGCTATAAATAAAATTTTTATCAAATACTTATAATTTTTACTATAAGTTACAATCTATAATCTATTAATTTTAGTAATATCAAACACCACTTTTCCCACCACCACCATTGTATTGTATTCCATTCATTAGTTAAACATATTAAACATAGGAATGTAAATAATTATTCAATTTTTACGCCATTTTATATTGACAACCAAATAATAGAACGAGAATAAATATTCTATTATATTCAACCTTACATCCTATTTTCACTTCAATTCTATTCCAACACTATTTTATTTATGCGTACTAAACAAGCCATTTTAGTTTATAACTAAAATTAGTAGTAGGAAACTAAAAGCTACTGCTAGTAGTTTTACCAAACGCCCACGATAAATTAAGATATATTAATTTTTGTACAAATTGTAAATGGTCAAAATATAAAATGAATACCCAAATGAGCCAACTCACTCAGGCGAGTGGCTTGACCCAGTAAACAAGGATGAAATGAAATGAAGAAAAGTCATATTACGGATAGTAATTGGGGCACGACGACACCTCAACAAGAATGGATTTTTGAAATCTTCTCATAATTCGTTTATGAGTCTGTCGCTAGTCTTATCTGTTTAATAAGTGAACCAGGTTGAGGTATATTCGAGCGACAAACTCATAAACGAATAAGACTAGCGTAATCCATTATGTTTGAGTCACTTAAGTCACTCGCGCTGATGGTTGGCTCATCTGAATTAATCCAGTATTCAAATAAATTAATCTAGTTATGAGTCTATAAAGAAATATTTTGCCCAGACTCGAGCTAGTCGAGTTGCTGGTGATCCGATGTATTGGGACTCTCATAAGCTCGACCAGTTATTATTTTTACTTATTTGCTAAAACGAATAATGGAACAAAAACATAGCATAGACTGAGCAAAATGATGCTCCAGCACATATGTTTATACTGCTTATATTTTGATATTGACTAGTTTTTTTCTTCACTCAACTATTATTCTTTTCGCTTCGCGTTTCTAATCAGTTCATAAAGTTTACCTCGTCAATATTCATTTTTATCTACTTTTTTCGAAAGAATCCTACACAAATAAATATCCAAAACAGTAAAATGTGTTCATTTAAAATTATTCAATATTTTTTGTGATTAACTAAAATTGCTGATAAATAATAAGAGTACAATTTCTTTTCAGTCTTTTATTAGATCGGAGAAGTCAAATTTTGATTTTTTTTGAGTTTAAAATAGACCTACTTCATTAATTTTAATTATTTATTTTATTATTTTAAGTGTATATGTTATTATTGTAAAAAAATTAAATTAATTAAATATCGATAACTATCTTAACAAATTACACATCTATTAATAAAATAAATAATAAAATAAAAATTATAATTTATTTTTATTAACAAAAACGTAATTTGTTAATACAATTATCGATATTTAATTAATGTAATTTTTTATAATAATAATAATATATATATTTAAAATAATAAAATAAAAAAATAATTACACTTACCTCTTTTAAAATTTAAATTTATTATAAAAATTTTATGTGATCTTTAAAATTACTGGTCTTTTTTTAATTTTCTCATATTTTGATCTCTCTGGTTGCAATTAACGAAAATTACTGTTATAATCATACAAATTTATTTAATTTGCCAAATTTACCCTCACAAATTTATAGGATGCTGAGACAAAAAAAAAACAAAAAACAAAAAAATAAAAGCTTCAAACACAGATGCACGAAGAAGACGCTGAGGAGGGCGCGACAGCGCCGGCCCCCTTCCCCCTCCACCGCGCAGCCACCGGTCCCTCTTCCACCGGAGACGCCGTCGCTACACCGGAGCCACCCTGCTCCGGCGACCCGCAGGACCCTCTCTCTGTGTGTGTATATATATATATCTGTTTGCTCTCTCGTCCTCTCTCTCTCTCCGTCTCTCTGTTATTTCTGTGTTCCCCCGTTTCTCTCTGTTCTCTCTCTCGGTCTCTCCGATTTCGATCCTCTCAGAGATCAAGACGACAGCGACGGAGAAGAACCACCACTGCTGCTGCCTCCCAAGGTTAGGGTTTTCAGGCATGAGAAGCGGCGAGCTCTCTCTTTCTCCCTCCCTCTGCTCTCTCACTCTCTCTTTCTTCTCTCTCTCTATATATATATATATATGGCGTCAGTTCTTGTAGAAACCGAAGAAAGCTCTGGTGGGTTGATTGTCTCTGCTCTTGGAAAGCATTAGCCATGGAATATGAGGGGCTGGCGACCAACTCTTGAGTACGTACAGCGACCGCCATGAACGACAAACTGCGGAAAGTGCGAGAAAGTCTTCAATGGTGGGTATTCGGTTCGCAATCATGGAGATGAGATCTTAAGAGATTTTGGACCAATCTGCCATTTTTGTTTGATTTCTGGTACAAAAACCAGCACGAATTAGGCCTTAAAAACAGTTTTTACTCTAATTTTACTGTAATCTCAAAAATCAACCCCCAACTCCCAAAAATTCATCAACAGTTCAAGAACAAACCCCACAGGGACCTCCCAGCTGAGAGGGTGGCGGGTTTGGAGGTGGTTTACGTGGTGATTGGGGCTGGGGTGGTGGTTGATGTTGGAGTCGTAGTAGAGGTTGGTTGGTAGTTGGCAGTGGAGGGAGGAGAGTGAGAGAGAGAACGAGAGAGACACCGGCGGTTGATGGTGGCCGGCGGTGTCAGAGTGACGATGACGATAGTTGCGGTGGCGTTGTGGTGGTCTAAGTGTCGGGAGCAATGTAATTTTAAAAAAATTGTAAAAAAAAATTAAAAATAAAAGTAAAATAGTAAAATTTAAATTTTTTTTGTTAACGGGTTAACACAACTCTGATGGGAGAAGAGACAACAGTGTAATTTTAAAAATTATAAAAAAAAAATTTATAATAAATTTAAATTTTATATAAAATAAATATAATTATTCATAAAATAAACTGATTAAATTATAAAATAAATTATTTTAAAATTTAAAAAATATAACTAAATCACTCTAATCAAATAAAAAATAAAAAATAAACTGCTACCCAATAATAATACCTGAAACTTCGAAAATTACCCCTGTTTTGTGCCAATTCGCCTTTGTGATGCTTTATTATTGCTGGTGCAAAGCCCAAGAAAAATCAGAATTGAAAAATGTCACATTTGTTTTACCCACCAAAAAATTGATATTTAGAAAAGAACATAATAATTATATATAGGGTCCGTTTGTTCTTCCTTATCTCCTCCAGTTCCACATCCAGTTGCGAAAAACCAAGCGGAGGAAATCCAATAACGATCGTCTAGCTGTTCAGCTTTGAGAAATTGATTGTGACTTCAATTTTCCTGTTGATGTGAGAGTGGTTCTGGGAAGTAAAAATCGAGACAATGAAGAGAGATCGAAGCCTGGAAAAAGGAGAGAGTTCTTCAACGGCGGCGGGGAAGGGGAAGATCTGGGAGCAGCAGCCCGATTCCGGCGGGATGGATGAGCTTCTGGCCGTCTTGGGCTACAAGGTGAAGTCGACGGACATGGCGGTGGTGGCGCAGAAGCTCGAGCGGCTGGAGATGGTGATGGGAAGTGCTCCTGAAGATGGGATTTCTCATTTGTCGTCCGATACGGTTCACTACAACCCTTCTGATCTGTCTGGATGGATTCAGAGCATGCTTTCTGAGCTCAACGAAGGTGGTTTTGACGATGTTCAGAACCAGTCGTCCATGGTTGATGAGTCTCTGTTGGTTCCAGGTGATCTCTGCACTCTTTCTGGTAGTATTGGTTTTGGCAATTCAGCGCAACCATCTCGGATCTACGAAGATAATTCCGAGTACGATTTGAGAGCAATTCCTGGTGGTGCCATTTGTAAACAGAAGGAATTGTCGGAATCGGGGAAGGAAGATGGGAATAAGCGTATAAAAACAGGTTCTAGTAGATCGGACGAATCGGTTTTATCACCGGCGGAGATTGGCGATGGTGTCGCGAGAGCGACAGGATCGGCGGCGCGGCCGGTGGTGCTTGTGGATTCGCAAGAGACTGGAGTCAGACTCGTTCACACGCTGATGGCTTGCGCGGAGGCGGTTCAGCAGGAAAACCTCAAGCTCGCGGATGCTTTGGTGAAGCACATAGGGTTGCTGGCGGTGTCGCAGGGCGGCGCGATGAGGAAGGTCGCGGCGTACTTCGCCGACGCCTTAGCTCGGAGAATTTACAAGATCTACCCCCAAGACTCGCTCGAGACCTCCTACGCCGACATCCTCCAGATGCACTTCTACGAGACGTGTCCGTACCTCAAATTCGCTCACTTCACCGCGAATCAAGCCATTCTCGAAGCGTTCGCCGGCGCTAACAGAGTCCACGTGATCGATTTCAGCTTGAAACAAGGGATGCAGTGGCCGGTGCTCATGCAGGCGCTGGCATTACGACCCGGTGGACCACCGGCGTTTCGCCTGACCGGAATCGGCCCGCTGCAGCCGGACAACTCCGACGATTTGCAGCGGGTAGGGTGGAAACTCGCTCAATTGGCGGAAACAGTCGGTGTAGAATTCGAATTCCGCGGATTCATGGTGAATAGTTTAGTGGATCTCGATGCGTCGATTCTCAAGATCCGCTCGAGCGATGTCGAGGCGGTGGCGGTGAACTCAATTTTCGAGCTCCACCGGCTGTTAGCTTGGCCCGGCGCGATCGAAAAAGTTCTGTCGTCGATCAAGGAGATGAGGCCGAAGATTGTAACCGTCGTCGAGCAAGAAGCTAACCACAACGGAGCGGTTTTCTTAGATCGTTTCAACGAGGCTTTGCATTACTACTCGACGATGTTCGACTCGTTGGAGGGATCCGGGTTGACTCAGCCAAACAGCCAGGACATGGTTAGGTCGGAGATGTACTTGGGACGGCAAATCTGCAACGTGGTGGCCTGCGAAGGAGCGGATCGGGTTGAACGGCACGAGACGCTGACTCAGTGGCGGGCTCGGATGAGTTCGTCCGGGTTTGACCGGGTTCACCTCGGTTCGAACGCGTTCAAGCAAGCGAGCATGTTGCTGGCTCTTTACGCCGGTGGCGACGGGTACAGGGTGGAGGAGAACGACGGCTCGCTCATGCTGGGTTGGCATACTCGTCCACTCATCGCCACCTCAGCTTGGCAACTCGCTACGTAACGAGTTAGCTCGCCCGAATGGTGCTGTTCTAATTAGCTTGTCAAGCCAACTCGCCCACTGAAAACCAGGACATGGACTGGGTTACTGAGTTGGATGTGAGAGAGAAAGAGAGAGACCAAACAATAAATAAACAGTAAAAACTTCATCGTTTCACTTTTTACCCATCTTAAATCGGCTTTTTATTTTCTAATTTCTTTTTTTTAATTCTTATTTTTACTTTTACTTTTTTTTTATTTACTTTCTTCTGTTTTTTTTTTTTATAGCTGGTTGGAGGACTCTATGATTTGTTTGGTTTATGTACTTTTAAAATTGTCAATCATTGAAACCAATGTGTATTTGCATGACCACCTTGTTTTTAATATGATGTATGCCTGCGTTTTTTTATAATTTTATAATGTCATACAAGGAAGTGATTTTTGCATTTTTATATAATTTTATAATTTTTTATTTTTTAAATATATACATATAAGAATTGTAAAGCACAAAGGTATTTTGATAATTTTATCCAATAAAAATAAAACTAAAAGTATATTTACACAAAAAAGAGTGCCACATATGATTCTAAATATCACTTCATTATATAATTTGACAACATGATGTCTGCAATGATTTCAACCACATTTTGATGTGGTACTCATACATTTATGTGATAGGGGTTGCTCAGAATTAATTGGTCCCAAATTATATAATAATTTTTTTCAAAATCAAAGTTGGTATTATTATTTTTTTTTAAATATTGGAGTATTTAAAAAAAATTTAAAAAAACTTCTCTTTTTTTTTTGTAAAGAAAAATTGTGTAACTATGAAAAGATTCATGAATGTGTTCATGTCAATGGACATGGCCATGTGCGATACTCAAATAATTGGCTTGTGCTAATAAATAATGGATGGCCCATCAGTAAAAATGAATTATGTATTATTGATTTTAGTCAATTAATCTGAGAATTGCATCAAATAGTTGATTGCAATGGTTGACATAACACCTTGGACAATTTTGCATCCCCCATCTCACAACTTAGGTCCCGTTTGGTGATCCTAGTTTTTTGATGTTTTAGCTAATAGCGTAAATAGTTAATATGGTTCGTTCATCAAAAAAAATAAAAAAATTAAATTAAAATATAAAATTTTAAAATATTTTATTCAAATTTTAACTACTTTTAAAATATAAGAATTTTTTTATTCATATTTTATTTTTTACCACTATTAATTACAAATAATTGTTAATATCAAATATATAAAATGATAAAATTGTTAAATTTAAACAAAAAAATAAAAAAAATTAACTTTTTACCCAAACAACCAACTTTTAAACAATTAATTTAAAAATTAAGTTACCAAATAATCTACTTTAAACCAAATTTAATTTTTTTTAGTTAAAAATATTTTTTTTAAAAATTAACTATTAAACTAATTGACAATCGTAGCCTTACATCAAGTGTTTTCTCAACAAAAAGAATATCTAAAAAGGGTTTTTATTAATATTTTATAACTTAATACAAATTTTTATACTTTTAAAATTTTCCTCCAACACAAATAATTTAAAAGGCAACATATTTAAATCAAAAAAACATAAAAAGAGGTCCCAAAAGAAGACATAAGACGTTTTTAGCTAGGATACAACTTGTCATGTAGAAAAAAAATATCAAGAAAAGTAAAAAATATTAAACACAAATGTAAAAATATATTAAAAAATCAAAATTAATAAATAAATTGGGAGAAACACTCCCAAACGCCTTTAAATTCTTCCCCAACTCAAAAATATTTAACAAATTTGAATGATTAAAAAAAAAGTCACAATCTCATTACTTTGATTGTTTAATTTAGTTCGTACACGAAATAGAGACCAGCTAAGTTCTTAAAATATTCCCGCCACATCAAAAATTATTAAATTAAATGTATTTGATTATGACCTTGTTTGGGATATTTAAATTTTTTTATTTTTAAAAGGTTTAATTTTTTTTAAAATATAAGAAGAAAAAAAAAGATTTTTGAGATAATCTTTTTAGTTTTTTTTATTAAAATATTTAAAATGCTTGAATTTTTATTTTTAAGTTGTAGTGTTTAAAATATTAGCGCAATTTTTTTTATTTTTGTGAGAAGAGTTAATTTTCTTGATTGAGAATATTATAATCAATTTTCTCATCCCAAAAAGTTAAGAGTGTTTAGAATATATACGTAGGCTTTTCTCTTGAAATAATAAATAAATAAATAAAAACTAACAATTTTTTTAATATACCAAAAGATACACTTAAAAGTTGACTTTTTAACTAAAAAATCAACTTGTAAGTGAAGCCAAACAGAGGGAAAGAGTTTATTTGACATATGTCTTAAATATAAGAATTTTATAAAGGATTAGTTTTAATTTTTTGTGTTAAATTGCAATTTCATCACATTTTAATGTTCTTTATATACCTTTTTACATTTAAATTATTCATCCACTTATGCATTAAATGCGCACACTTAACGTTAATGTGGCTAGTTAGTTTTATTTCTTACTAAAATTTTTAAAATTATATAATTTTTAATATATGAATTTGTTTTTTAATTAGATTTATCTTTTTTTTTGTAATGTATTCATATTTTTAGAACGTTTTCATTAATATATATTAAATAAAATTCATATTCAATATAAAATTTTGAAATAAAAAACAAATGAAAAAAACTGACTAATTATTTACTTTTTTTAACTAATTAATTTCTCGATTCCTAAAAAGAATAAGACTTATAGATTTTTTAAAAAAATTAAACTAATCTTTTGATTTCAAAACTAAAAAATTTGTTAGTTTGACCATATTGAAAAGTTATATTTAAAAAAATTAATCAAAATACTTAAATAAAAATAAATTTGTCACAATAAAAAAAATTGGCATACTAACATAGTCATGGAGTACTTAACTTTCATGAGATCAATAGTGGTTGGCTTATTAAATGAGGGGGTGCTCCCAACTATTTGGATTTAGATTTGGATTTGAATTTGAATTTTTTAAAATTCAGAACACGTCATCAAAAATATAAATGAATGTTCCACCAACCAATCACCTAGTTATGACTTTTAAATATCTCCTAGTTGTTTATAAATTGTAAATGAAAATTTTTTGATGTGATTTTTTCATGGTCAATGATCATAGATGGAGACCTCCGGTTCCACTTGACAAATGAAAATGCAACAAAAAATAATACTTCATCGATAATCGATCAAATACAAAAAAAAAAAAAAAATGCTAAGACTTTGATTAATCAAAATTTATTGTCAATAATCAATTACTAACTAATCACATATAAAAAATTAATATTAAGACTCTGTTTACTCTGAATCTATTATCATACACCTAAATGGTGCTTAACATTACTAAAACTAATAACTTCTAAATTTTAGCTTTTAAATTATTACTTCTAGTATAAGTTATGAATGTTTGGTAAAAATTGTATTTTGTAGTTAAAACAAAAGAAAAAATAATTATAAATTGTAATAGAAGTTATGAGTATTTGATAAACTTGTAACTTATAATTAAAATTAGTAATAAAAAATTAAAAAATTACTAGCAGTACCTTTGCTAACAACACTTGTAATAAGTTATAGTTAAAACAAAGAGCAAAAAGTTAAAAATTACTAATAATAACTTTGCTAAATATCTTCGTAGCAGAGTTCTAATGAAAATGAAATTAGTCTAGAACCAAGAATGATAATTTTTTTTTATTTTTTTATTTTCTTTCTTTTGAATAATGCTAACAAATTTAATTAATTAATTATTGATCATGTTTGCAAGATTTGTAATAAGATTGATTTCATTGATAAGATTTTTAATGATATAATTCTATTCTAGATGAATTTTTTTATTATAATAGCTTTGTTTCTTGTAATATTTATTAAGAATACTCACATAAATACATGTTGAGTACATCTAGTACTAATATAATTGCACATAATGCGCGGATGCATGTACATTTAAATAAAGGTTGGTCTCTCATTATTTTTTTTTTATGTGCATTTAGAAAATTGAGTTTGTTATATTTTTAATTAAAGATACAATACACCGATTTAAAAAAAATTTTATGAACACCCCACTCACTTATTGGGGATGGTAATACTCATATTATTGTGCTAAAATCACTCCATAAAAATTTATTCACTATTTTTTTTTGTAAAAATAAAATCAAAAAAATTGATAAATTTAACATTTTTTAAAGTAAAAAAAATTCTCAAAATTTTAACACATTAGAGTTTACACAGTGAAAGATCACAAAATAAAAATTTTACAAATAGATAAATTTTTCTGTCTTTATATTAATAGAGAATTTTTCTAATTTTTTTACATAATTTTTTACTTTAGATTTTGTTTAATAGATTTAGACGAATAAATTTTAAAATTATTAATTTTATTTAAAATAAATCTAAACATTAAAAGTTATAAAATAATAAAATCTTTAATTAAAACTATAATTAACTCATCATATCAGCTAGGCCAGTTATAGGAATAATTCTTCTAAAATTCTTATATAAGCACACTATCCCAAAAACCCCAAAAAAAACAAAAGAATATGAGAGTGTTTGACAAATTTATTGACAGTAATTTTTTATTTTTTGTTATTAATTTTATTTATAAATTATAAAATATTTTAAATATTAATAATTTTTATTATAACTTATAATTATTTTTTTATTTTAACTATAAATTATAATTTTTATTAAATATTCATAATTTTTACTATACACAACCATCTATAAATTATTTAATTTTAGTAATACTAAAAACCATCGTCTTCTCTTCTAGTGCATTAAATTTACTTAATTTTTTTTTAACTTTTTAAGTTTATTATTTTAAAATTTTTAAGATGTAAAATCGTTTAATTTAATCCCTGATAATTATATAAACAAAATTACACTTGTAGACAAAATCACTCGCTACGAGAACAGCCATGACCTCACTTTCACTCGCCTCGCCAGAGACGTCATTTAGCAAAACCTTCGCTCCTCTCAACGCCAACCATCTCCGCTCCGCCATCGCCGCCGACCCAACACCATCCTCCCAAACCTTCACTTTTCTCCGATGCACGAGCTGATTCAGGCAATCTTCTCATGATTGCCAGAGATCGGGGTGAGGGATTGGGAGAACTAAGAGTCCGACAACGAAGACGGAGATTGGATTCCGACCATAGAATTCAATTGGCGGTGGATATATTTTGTTTCCTCAAACACGGCGTCACAACAACTCAAATCATGGACGACCGGATATCCATGACCTTCGGCGACTCCTCCATAGCTTTCCGGCAAAGAGTAGTGAGGATCATATTCATTGACGCCGACGCCACTGATTCTTCCAATGACGATGATGACGAAGAATAAGTTGTGGGGAGAGTGAAGAGATTTGTCAAAGAGATCAACATCGAGCAATCAAGAAAGTCAGTTAGGAAGCCGAAGAAAAGTAAGAAGAAAAGCTTCAGGAGCTTGAGGTTGTCGGAATCTGACGGCACTCGTCAAAATAAATACTGTGGCATGCGCCAGAGGCCGTGGGGATGCTGGGCGGCTCAGATTTGAGACCCGAATGGGAGGAAATGGGTGTGGCTCCGGACTTACAACACGCCGGAGGAAGTGTACGATAACGCCGCGGTTACATTAAATTTACATTTCAAAAATTTGCTCATTAACATCTATCAAATAGGATTCATTCTTAATAAAAGATTATAATAAACCAAAAAAGTATAATATTATAATAATTCAAAAAAGTTATAAAAAAAATCTTATATAGCCTTTTTTGGAAACGTGTAATTTGGGTACGGTCATGCCCAACGAGTTCTCGTCAAATGTTCGAGCCGAACCGGGCTAGGCTAGGCTAGGCTATTTCTTCGGGGGAGTCGGCCCAGGTCCTAGGGAATTGGGCAATGGGCTCGAGCCTAGGGCCCGGGCCTTTGGTCGGACCTCACCAGGTCAGCTTATTTTTTGATGTTTTTTTTAATTCAAATTTATTATATTATATAAATTTATTATATTATATAACCTTACAAGTTTTTTTAATTCAAATTTTTTATATTATAATATTATATAAGTTTATGATATTATATAATCTTATAAGTCTTTTTTATATTCAAATTTATTATATTATATTAATTTATGATATTATACAAACTTATAAATTTTTTTTGTATTCAAATTTATTATATTATAATATTATATAAGTTTATTATTATAAGTTTATGATATTATATAAATTTATAAATTTTTTTTGTATTTAAATTTATTATATTATATAAGTTTATTATATTTTATAAACTTATAAAAAAAATTTATATTCAAATTTATTATATTATATAAGTTTATTATATAATTGGGGACAAAAAGAAGAGAATGGTGATAAAAAATAAATATTCTTCTTGTTTTAAAAATAAAAAATTATAAAATTTAACAAAATCAATTTTTTGATACAATTTTTGATACAAGGTAACAGTGAAAGAAGCAAGGTGACAGTGGGCAGCGGGCAGGGCCTGGGGCTGGGGTCGGGACGGGGCTTTTGGCGGGCCTATGAGCAAACTTTTGGGCGGGCGCCTTGGGCTGGGCCGGGCCGGCCCACGACCTTAGAGGGTGCAACCTAGGCCCGACCCATGAATAGTGTGAGCAGAACTAGGCCAAGCCTGAACAGTAACGGCCAACAGGTAACGAGCCAAGCCTGAACAGTAGCGGGCTTTGAGCAAGTTTCAAACAAATTTCAGACCCATCGAGCCTCAAGCTATTTTTACACTCTTATTTTTTTGGTGAACAAATTTTTTGTAAGTTAGTTCCATTGGTCTTCTGACTTAAAAGGTAATAAGTAAACTCATAATGGTTTGTGTATAGAAGCTTCAATGTTCGATTAAGTTACTTAGAAAGGTTTGTGTATAAAAAAAGAGAGGCATCAACATTAAAGAAAAATCTCACAGTTCATTGTATTTAAACATATGAATTTATCTCTTGGTTTTATTATAAGTGTACATTAAAAAAAAAAATTTACTGTTCGTTGCATTTGAGTAGTAAAATTTATATTTGTTCACTTATTTTTTAATATAAAGAAATAAATTTATCTCCAAATTTATTATAAGTGAATACTAAAAAAAATTTATTGTTCATTGTATTCGAACAAATAAATTTATTTGTATTTATTTATTTCTATATGTAAATAAATAAATTTATCTCTACTTTTCTTATAAGTGAAAATTAAAAGAAAAAATTTACTATTCATCGAATTCGAAAAATAAAATTTATCTCTATTCACTTATTTTTTGATATAAACAGATAAATTTACATCTAATTTTATTATAAGTGAATACTAAACAATGAATAATAAAATTTATTTCTGTTCATTTATTTTTTAATACAAATAAATAAATTTATTTTTAAAAACGTCATTGTTTGTTCAAAAAGTTAAAATTTTCTGTGCTTATTTCGGGATGCAAATAGATAAAATTATTTCTGATTTTTATAGCCACCAGAGTTGGTCAATCGGAAGTCACTGGAGTTTGTAACGACTCGAATGAACTACTGACCTAATAATTTGAATAAAAAGCCTAACAATGCAAATCAAAATGCTTAAACTCAAGTTATTAGTATAGCCTATATGTTTCTTTATATACCAGACTAACTTTTTATCTTCCGCAAATGTGGGATGGGATATTACAATATCTCTCACTAAAAAATGCGATGTCCTCGTCGTGTGGCTCAAGTTCTTTCCCCAGTTGGGATGTGGATAACAGCCAATTGACGGACATAGAACAACCTATAAGCGTGCACAAAGTATACAATTTTAGGACATCTAGTCCTCTATCCACCACCATATAGTCCTACATGCGAACTAGAATTGACTTTTATACAATTTATAACGACATAAGTAAATCACTGACCCAATAATTTAAATAAAGAATCTAACAACGCAGTTCAAAATGCTTAAATCTAAATTATTAGTAGTAGCTCACAAGTTTTTTTATGTACCAAATTAATTTTTATCTCCCACAGATGTGGGATGAAGTATCATAGAGTTGGTGGTTGGAGGTCGTCGAAAAGACACTAAAATTTGCTGTTAGAAGTCATCGATACTGGTCGTCAAAAAATTACCAAAGTTGGTCATCGAAAGTCATCAAAGTTGGTAGTTAGAGGTCGTCGAAAAGATATTAAAATTGGTCGTCAAAAGTCATCAAAATTAGTCGCCAAAAAGTTGTCGAAGCTGGTCATCAAAAGTCACCGAAATTGATTGGTAGAGAATGTCATCGGAATTGATTACTGTTGAATGTCGCTGGAGCTCGATAGAAGTGATCACCGGAGATCGCCAACGGTCACTGAAAATGAATGTGTAAGGATAAGGTGTTGGGAAAAAAAGATGAGTATTTAGAGTAATAGAAGTACTTTCGTTATATTTGACATAATGGATTTTAAGAGTTAAAATTATTTTTGTTAGACTTAATCTTGTATGAAATGTTAATTGTGGACCTTACACCAAAAGTTTTCAATATTTTTGTGTTTTAATCTTATTATATTGTTTTAAATTAAATTTCATGTGTATTTATACATAAAATATATTTAATAAATATAATTATGAAAAAAAAGGAAACAAGGAAAACAAATAGCATTATCTTCACATTTCTCATCGAGAGCTATAAAAATTCATACAAAATAAAATGAAAAAATATAAAAACAAGAAGAAATTATCATCCCAACCCAATACAACAATCATGGACCGCTTGATCTGAGCCATGGAAAATTCATGCCTCGGCCTGGACCATGATGGTGGGCCCAATCTCGGCCATGAGCATCATTTCAGCTACAACCAGCTGGAAAGCCTTGTTCCCTTTGGCCTTTTGGTAAAAGGACATGAATGGATAGTGGGGCCGGGGTTTGCGCACAGTTATTTCTTGTCCCAAACAACCCTCGACTTGTCCTCACATTTTATTGCAGACACGAAGGTCCACGACTCCTTCAAAATGACCATAAAGAAATTTTACCCTGCTGTGACGAATTTTTACCCAGTTGAAGGTAAAAAATTAAAAATTTACCCTCAGTAACTTGTATACATTTTTTAATTAAAAAAAGGTAAGAGATTTAAATGCATTATAAATCTAATATAAAATCAATCAAAAACGTATATCGAATACAACAAACATCTCTTTAGAGAGAGAGAGAGAGAGAGATTCGTGCACGAAAAAAAAAAACCCCTCACTCAAGAAAAAATCGAATTTCTGCATAAGAAGGACCATAAGCCTTCACCGGAGGAAAACCACAAACCTCTATATAAAAGTACATTATTAATACGGACTAAAAAGTCAAACAAATAAAAGACAAAATAACCTCTTTAAAAAAGTATATCGAACACAATAACACCTCTTCAAAGAGAGAGAGAGAAAAACATTTGCGTAGGAAGAAGAAATCACCTCACACAAGAGAAAATTAAACTTATGCATAGGAAGGATCTCAATAATATTTAGAAAATTAGACCGTTGAACAAACCCAAAAAGAGAACAGGTAGACGAATCACCGGTTCAATCGAAATCGAACCATGATGTCATAATTACATAATTAATAATTTTAAAATTATAAATATAAAATAAAAATAACATCCAACTCACAATCCAAATAAAAAATAAGGATATATCATGATCAAAGAATGATTCTAATTAAACAATTAAAATTCCCAACAAAAATAATGAAAATTTAGAGTATTCTTAATCCTCAAGTTAAAATAAAATAAACGTAAATTAAAAATATAATAAAATATAAACCAAACAAAAATATAAAGTATTAGAGTGTACTACATCATAATCATTCTAAAAAAAATGATAAATATTTTTCTCTTTACTTAAACCATTGAAAAATCATGAATAAACCAATCATTTTCATTCTCATCCCCATTGTTACTAATGCTCAAAATATTTGATTCTTCATCAATGTTCATATCAACAAAATATTCAAAATCAATGTCAACTCCAATAACTTCTAGGGTTTTTAAGTTGAAAAAAAAAAAATTTTGAAAAAATCAAAAAATTTGGATTTTTAAATTGGAATTTGAAACTCGGGCGGTTTTAGTAAACCGGGACCGGTTCTACCGGGTCACCGGTTTAACCGCGAGTTTGGTTGATTTTCATTAAAATGAACGGTTTTCATGATTTTCATATCCAATCGATTTAATAGATTAAACCGGACCGTTAGCCAGATTGGTTACCAGTTCAATCGGTTAAACCGGTTGGTTCAATCTGAGTTTTAAAGCATTGGATCACAAGCCTTCACAGAAGGAGATTCACAAATCTCCACATAAAAATGAATTATTAAAACACATTAAATAGTCAAACAAATAAAAGAGAAAATAACCACCACAAGTTGTACATCGCTGTTTTTGTTCCATAGTCAACTAAAGTTATGTTATAATCCCCACTCAATTTCTTGCAAAAAGTTTTGATACTTGGAAAAAAGGAAATAAATCTGCAACACTAGCTTGAACCGGGTCTCAATTAGATATAAATAATTTAATTTTGACCAATCAAAATTGTAATGCTAATTGTTATCAAAAAGTTGACAAGATCAGTTAATTAATTGAAATTAAATTATTTAAATACCTAATTAAAAAGATATTAAGTAGATACTAATTCAATAGTTTAATAGATCTTTTAGAACTTTTTTTAGACGTATATACTAGCTACTTTTTGACCGTGGCATGCTGGTGTTTAGTTTGATTTTTTTTTAATTATAAACTTATAGTATAATATCAATAATTTGATCAATATTTTATTAAAATTAAAAAGTGTACAAATATAAAAAACAATAAATTAAAAAATAGAAACAAAAGAAATAATAATGGACAGAATATGTGGGGCGTGAGTAGAATTCAAATATAACAAATAACAAAAAGCATTCACATACTAGCATTAAATACTGAGTGAAAGAGATTAAATATTTTTTTTTCTTTAAAGCTTCTCCAAACCGGTATATTAATTAGCTAAATTAATATCACTATTTATGCATAAAATTAGTTCTTATCCAAAATATACAACACTTACTTTAGAATAATATTGTTTACATCATAATTAACAATTCTCTGTCGAAAATATTATTTTTTATGTAATAGCTTACATATTTTATAAAAGTTTAATAGAAATAATTCTATATTTTAAATGCCCATATTAAATATGCTTAATAATGACAAGTATCAACCAAATAGAAGAGTGACGGTTAGAAAAAGTTAAATCTACATGGTACACTTAGCGTTGTAACAGAAAAATATGCTTAGAGTAGTAGTAGAGAGTTAGAGACAGTTATGAAAAGTTATTTATAGAGATTTTTTTAATCTTTATAAATAATAGTTATGCATGCATTGAAAGGACACTTTTCACAACCTAGCAAACTGCTTATATTTTTTTTTATCTTTTTATCTTTTCATGTACATTTTTCTTTGAAGTTATTTTAATTTTCAGTTAGTAGGATTAACTTTCGTCTTTATGATCAGTATTTGTCTTTAGTTTTTGTAACTTGTTCTCATTGAAGTAATTAAACTCTTTATTACTTTTGGTTCATCCTTGGTTCTTTATTACTTTTGGTTTATCCGTGGTTGCTTTTTGACGAAATCTTGAACACAATAAAAGAACTCCAATTCGCAATCGCTTGATAGTTTTGAATAATTTTCTCTCTTTGAAGGAGATTAGTTTGTTTTTTGTTCACAAATTTTGGCACACCTGGTAAGACAACGTATTAAGTCATAAGAAATAGAAATGATGGCAGCGGTAAGAAAAGTCATGAATGGCTTCGAATATAGAACAACAAATGCAACAATTCAACACAAGAAAATAACTAGTTTCAATTTGCCACCGTTAAGGGTATATGCAAATGAAGGGTATATGCAAAGATTCAAGAACCATCAGTAGTCTCCACAATAGACTACTAACAACATGTATATTATTATCCTTACTATGAGATATATCATTCTCAAATATCAGTATATTATAATCCTCCTTATGAGGTATATCATTATCTATTATCAGTATATATTATAATTCTCTTTATGAGATGTATCCCCCCACTATAAGTTGATCCTTATAAGATTGAACAACCTATACCACAAGTTAATTTTTATAGGATTAAACAACCTAAACTACGGATTGATTTTTGTAAGTTTGAACAATCTAAATCATATGTTGATTTTTGTAAGATTAAACAACCCGAACAACCTAACCCACATGTTGATTCTCGTAAGTTTGAACAATTTAAACCGCAGGTTGATTCTTATAAGATTGAACAATATAAACCGCAAGTTCAACAATTTTTAAAAAGTACCTTCGTAATTAGCCAAGAAATCATGGCCAAGAGGAAAGAAATAATTGAAGTAATTGAAATAATTAAAATTTATATAGTCTTGACATTCGAAAGTCTATGGGTAACTTCATAAACTAATAATGGCTTAATTAAATTTTATTTTGTCAAAATACATCGTTAAAGAATGATGGCAAAAGAAAAAAAAATAATTAAATTCAAAAGAAGCATTTTTTGTCTTTGCAAATCGATGGAAATAAAGAGAAAAAAGAACACTCTTTGTCGTTATTTTTAATGAAAAAATCTCCTATCGAAATTGGAATTATTTCAACAAAGCCGTCAGAACATGTGTTGAATGGTCTTTTAGTCTTTCGAAAGCATTTGGTTATGTGCTTCCCAATTTTAGTGTAAAAGGTTGTTGACGTAATGAAAATTAGATAATTTTAAAATATATATGTAATGAAAATTAGACAATTTTAATATATATATATATATATATATATATATGGACCAATTTGAGAGATAGAGAGAGCAAAGCTCGCGCGGGTGTCGAGAGTACCCTGGCAGAGTCCATGTGGTGATTGCTTATTGGAACATGGGTTTTTAAGGGCATGTTTGGTATTGCAAATATTAGATTATATTATTTTGTCTGTAATTGTCTATATGAATTTCGTTTTGAGTGTGATTTGATTTGATGATTTTGAAATTTAATTTTTTAATTTTTTTTAAAAAAGTGATAATTAAAATTTTAGCCATTTGTAGTTATAAAAAATTCGACTTTGATTAATTTAACCATTTATGGCTATCAAAAAATTAATTTTGGTGTAATATTACAACTCTTCAAAAATTCGTTGGGTCTCATTCTTAAAGAGTTTAGAGTATTATTTGCACCATAATTAACAATCTCTATCGAGAATATTATTTTCTATTTAATAGCATACTATATTTTATAAAAATTTAATAAAAATAATTATATATTTTACATGCCCATATTAAATAAGATTAACAATAACAAGTGGCAATCAAATAGAAGAGTGGCAGTTAGAAAAAATTAAATCTACATGAGACACTTGGCGTTGTAAGAGAGATGCATGCTTAAAATAGTAGTGGGGAGTTAGAGACAGTTACGAAAAATTATTTATAGAAACTTTTTAAATTTTTAAAAACAATAGTTATGCATACGTTGGAAGCGCACTTTTCACAACTTGGTAAACTGTCTATATTTTTCTTTTTATCTTTCCATGTTTATTTTTTTTAAAAATTATTTTAATTCTCAGTTCGTAGGAGTAAGTTTAGTCTTTGTAATCAATCATTGTACTTAGTTCGTGCAACTTACTCTCATCGAAATAATAAAATTCTTTATTATTTTTAGTTCATCATTGGTTCCTTATTACTTTTTGTTCATCCTTGATTACTTTCTATCGAAATCCTGAAACACAGTAAAAGAACTCCAATTCGCAATCGCATGGTAGTTTGGAATAATTTTTTCTTTTCAAAGGATATTAGTTTGTATATAAATTAAAACGAATCACAAACACAAAATTATAGCAACATCACAAAAACTAAACAAAAACCTTGAAAGAAAATAAAAATCAACAAAAGCATAAAGAAAAAAGAAAATGATGATAGTACCCATTGAATTGTGTTTTAGCTATATTGATATTATTTCACTTTTTATCTTCTCTTAATCATCAACTATCAATAATTTAAATTTTTGCATTTACTTTACAATGTTATAATATTTGCTGTCTTTGTTATGTTAGGATATTTAGTTAGTCTAGAAAACACAATCTCAAACAAACACAAGAATACAATATACGTGGTTAGGCTAAACTTAGTTTACGTCTATGGGAGAGAGAGAGAGAGAAAGAGATTCACTATATAGCAACAAGAAAATACAGAGGAGAAATAACTCACTCAAAACTCTCTTAACCTCTCTTGCATTCACTAGTTCTCTTTTTATTTCTCTTTACGAAAACATACGCAGACAATAGGTGTGTGTGTGTATATAT
>JAOTRH010015642.1:0-22645 GCA_034768845.1 Heliamphora exappendiculata | reverse complement strand
GTTATTGTTAAATTTTATGTTATTTATTTTAATATTTTAATATTTTTTATTATTTTTAAAAAATTTTAAATTCACTTCTTAATCTAATCCTTCTTAATCTCACACATTCCCTCCTCACTAATTATTCCTCATATGACAGATTAACAATTGGTCCGGATAATTAGTCTAGAGACTTAACAAACATCAAATTTAACTATATTTTGAACTAATAATTTAGATAAATTAATAATCCGTCGAAACAAACGAACATAATATAAGCAATCCAAAACACCGCCAAAGTTAGCTAATTGTTGCTATCATCAGTTTGAATATATATATATATATATATTTGTGGGGCTTCGTGTCGGACCTATGTATTAATTGAGAAGATCATGGCCCCTCCCCTATTTTTTCGTTTTTTCTTTTTGAAAATATTTTATAATTTTTACGTATTTTTTGTATTTATTGCTCAAATGAGTATTTTTTCATAAAAATTACCAACTTTTTTTTTATACCGTTTGCATTTCATCATGTATACAAAGAAGATCTTTTAATGATTATTTTATAATTTCTTGCATGTATTAATTGAAAATTTTTATTATTGTTATTATATTATACCATATCAATTGATATTTGATAAATTTTAGATTTTCTACCATATGTGACTTTTTGCATTTTTTCTTATAAAAGTTTTGTATTTATACATTTTTTGGCCAAACAACATAATAAATACCTAAAAAGCATATTCTACTTATTAATCAAGACATTTATTTTAGTTTATATTATGCAAATAACAGATCAATTTTAAATTGACTATATTCGTAAAAATTCCTAAAGTTGCCAAGATTGCATTCATTTCCTTTTGTTTTTTAATAATAGAAATTCAATTATGAAATTTTAATCTATTAATATAGTGATATTAACTAATGAAATAATTTAAAATAGCATTCTAAATAATAACTACTTAAGATAATAATGCGCTAAAATTAATACAATATCTTTCTTCACATATGATAATTAGGATTAAACAGTTTACAAAAATAAAAGAAAATCACTAAAACGTTAGTAAGTGACTTTTCTCATCTTATTTGAATTGTTTAAATTCTTATCAAAATTTTTAACTTTTAAAATTTATAATGAGCAGATAAGTCAAAGGAATATATTTCAATTAAACTAATGTTATATATATATATATATATATAATAAAATTATTTTAATTATTTATGTATGTAATATCACTAAAAAAATAAACAAAACGCATACTAATGCCCTGTTTGGGCTAATTTTTATAATTTTAGCTTATTTTTGTCTTTTTGAACTTTTTTTATTTTTTGACTAAAATTTTTTACTTTTTCAAAATATCACGACGATTTGAACCGAAAAAGTATAAAAATTTGATCGAAAGATTAAAAAAACTCTACTAAAAACAAAAAATAACATAAAATTTAGCTTATTAACTTATTTTTAGTTTTTTTATTTTTTTTAAATATTTTAATCAAAGAAGTTATTTTTTTAGCTCATTTGAATAAGAAAAATCGAAAACTAAACAATGAATTTTTTTTACTAAAAAAGAAATAAAATAAATAAATAAGCAATTATAGTTATCAAGTCCGCATGGGCCGCATCCATTGTCACAGCCGATGATGACCCTTTTATTCTTGTTTTCACAGTTCAAAGAGAAGCGACAAAGATCATTCAGTTCAAAGATTTGAATACCGTAATTTATAAAACTACTTATTATTGGTGCTTAAAAATATTTAATTATTTAATTTATATTTAAATAATTTAAAAATATAATGTAAAATAATATTAATAATTTAATAATTAATTAATCGGTCAATTTAAAAACATTTAATTTAAAATATGACTCTATTAATTTGTTAATTTAGGATGATAAAAAGAAAAGAAAAAGATAATTAATAAAAAGAAAAATTATTTTTCTATCAAGTTAGTAAAATGAGGAGTAATAATATGAAAAGTAATATCAATAAATATTAGTTTATTTTTTTTATAAAAAAAATTTAAAAAAAAAGAATACAAAATAAAATATTAAGATTTTCTCATCTCAAACCTTGAATTTTTAACACATTTTTGTTGCAAGTCTTTAATGATAACATATTATCAAAATGATAATATTCTCATTTTCTACATGTAAAAATGAGAATTTTTACTTTTTGAATGTAAATTTTTTATTATTTAATTTTTTAATAATTATATAATATTGGTATGTTATACACTATTTATTATGTTTAACAAATAAAAATTTTATAAGTTTAATTATATTGCATTTGCACATTTAATGCTGATTTTAGATTTTAAATATTGATTGAGAAAGTTCTCATTTTATTTTTTTTTACTTTATTCTATGTACCTTCTCATTTTTAGTTTAATATTGCTAATTTCTCATTTAGAAGAAATTTCTTTTTTTTGTAAGATTAAAAACTTTCTCATTTTATTTTTTTTTTTAAAAATTTATATTTAATATAAATCTTATTTTATAATTCGTTATAAAAAAAATTATATTCAATATAAATTTCTCACTAATCGTATTACTCTGTATTTCTTAGTAATAATATTACTCTGTATATTTTAATGGAATCGTTCAATATTATTTTTTTTATCTCAATATGACCTGTATTGATTGGTACTAATAATGACTAATAATGATCAATGTTAAGTTTGTATTTGATTTAGTTTTTTTTTTTTTTTTGATTTTTTTATAAAAATATAAATATAAAAAAATATAAAATTTTTTAATTAATTATAATAAGAAGTGAAATAAATAATTTCCTTAAGAGACTACGCCAGAAGCTAAGTAGCATATTTGACACCGATTTTTAACGTACCAAGCACGGATCACGTGTGACATCAATCAACATAGAAGGACAAAAGTGTGTCATGTACCAAGTCACACGTGGCGCGTTCGACGTGGAGAGATGGGCCCACTTGTTATCATCGTACAGTACAGAGTCGCACGTGGGCAAAGCACCGGGTGGTCCACGCTCATGTGGATGCAGGATGCCCATACCAGGCTCACGTGGTGTTAGGGTTTTGAAAACAGCGATTGATAAGCCCAGACACATGGTGTGTGTATTTTTATTGGAAGAGATTTGGATTCACTCCATATTTTTGTTATAAAATAACTTTCTTTTTTTTTATTGTTCATTTTATAATTTTATTTTGAGTGATTTATATTTATAAAATGCATTAAAAAAATATTAGTGCAAAAAGTTAAATTAATAAGAGAATAAAATTAAATAATTGGATCAGCGGTTAATTGTTGCCTCGATAAAACAGAAATCTAACAAACACATTATACTCGCATATCATTGGTATTGGATGTTTCGTGAAGTTGTTTTTTTTTTTTCATTGCAAAAAACGATCCCTTCTCCTATTATTTTTTAAAAAATTGTACAGTCTACCCTCACAATTATACTTATTGTCTATTTTTTTAAAATAAACAGTTTTTGACCATATTACAATCAATATCCGATAAACTCTATAATATAAACGCTTCAAATTATCAATGCAGATTATCGTAAACATAAATTAAAAATTAAAATCTCTCTATTTCTTTGAGGAACAAAAAGGATATGAATCCAATAAAAGTGGGGGAAGTGAGAGGAAAGAAGGTTGAGGATGGGTCTCGAGAGGATAGGAATCCAACTGGAGGTAGGGACTGTTTTGAGAATTGAGAGTGAAGTTTGGCAAGAAAAGTGTGGACTTTGGAGCAACTTAATTGTTTGGGCATTTTGCCCATTGAATTCAAACTTGTAGACCCCTTTTGAAATTAACTCTTCCTTATGCCTTACATTAATATTTTAAGGGTATTATTCGGTGCTCTCGAAGTATATCATGTGGCAATTCCCTACACGGTACTCTACCTAATATTGTAATGACGAATTTTACGATAGAGACATGATAATTCATCTTTGTTAGGTACGTGATTAGAAAATATGACGTAAACCACATAGTGTCAATTGCAATTATTTATTTATCAAAAAAATCACATTGCATCGATCGGTTGCATGGAACTCCATAATTGACTTATAATTTTCCATATTTTCATTCAAGTTTTCAACCTAGCAGGTGCATGTGAGGGGTTGCTAGAATCAAAAGCTTTGTAGAGTTAGTCCCCACACAATGCTTGGAAGTGGGAAAGTGGAACACAAGGGTATTGTTTCTTTCCAATATCAAAATCCCCCCAACCCCTCTTCAAAAAAGAGAAAACAAAGGTAATGCAAGAAAAGGAAAGGGAGGGAGAGACATTTTTCTTATAATCAATTTAATTTTTCTTGAAATGCGATACTGTTAAAGATATAAATAATAAAATTATATATTTAACACTTTAAATTTTTTAAAAATATAAATAATAAAATTATATATTTAGCACTTTAAATTTTTAGATGAGTTAGGGGTCAATATCTTTACGTGGCATCAGAATAAACAATGTATTCCATGTTCAATCTAATTGTCAAAAAAAAAAAAAAAGCTCTTAATTATTCTCTCTATGTCTATCAAACACTTTAAGTTTTAATTTTATCAATTAGGTACTTAAACAATTTAATTTTAATCAATTAAGTCCCTGGCGTCAAATTCTGTAAATAAAAAAGTTTAAGGGGTTTAATCTTTTGTTGCCATGTGGATTTAGTCTTTAGTTATCACGTAACAAATTCTAGTGTTTAGTCTTTAGTTGCTACGTGAATTAAGTCTTGAATTTAACTGGTTAAAATTGAATAATTTTTTTTTTGTATCAGCAAAAGAAAAGTTATATTATAATATGAAGAAAATACTCAACTGATAAAATAAAAAAGTTCAAGTAAAAGAGAAGTGAGAAAGAGACATCTTTCCCATAATCAATTATTTCAGTGATTTTTTGTTTGTTTGATAACTTAGAGTGTTCGAGCCAGTTTACGCGTACTTCGACTAATTTTTGAAAAATTAATCTCACTACTTACTTGCGAAAATCCCAATTAAAGACGAAATAAAATCTCATATGAACTGACTTTAAAAAATTAATAGTACCTAAAAAGTTTTAAACTTGAAATCTAAAATAAAACATACCACTAACTCCCAAGCCTCGAGCCAACCCCTTAGAGTTTTATTTCAGCGATTTTTACACTGCACACTTGTTCAAATACTCTTTTTCTTTTATCTTTATTAGGTGAAAATAGAAAAATAGCTTTCACAATTTATAAGAATGTTATAGTATTTATGTAAAATTGTATCATTATAAAGGATATTTTCATGACTTTACCAAATAAATACAAAAATTGAAGTGTGTTTGGACTATTATTGTGAAGTGTGCAAATCACTCCCATAATCAATTTTCATAATTTTTCCTTGAAATGAGGAGAATCACGCAAAAATATAAATAATAAATTTATTTATCATTCTAACACTTAAAAACTTTTATATCAATTAATAGTCAATAACTTTACATGATATCGAAGCAGATATATAATATATATCTTATATTCAAATCTCATTGTTTATCTTATAAATATATTATTTGAACATGCACAACAAAAAAAAGGGAATCATCATGAAATAGGAAAATACTGTGGTGAAGGTTAAATTGCATAATAGTACTGCGGTATGAGAATGATATAATAGGACGAGGAACATATGGTGATATCCCCGTGTGCGTGGATCTATTCACCTTGCATGGGGACCGTCATGGTAATTTTCTGTGATTCAAATCTCTTAAGCAAATCTTTCAGTGTACCATTTGTTAACAATCTTGCCCAGGTTCAAGCATGGAGTGTTATGACAAAAATATAAAAATTAAAAAAATTAAAAATAACAACATAGAGAAAAATACATTACTTATATACAAATATAAGATTTATATATAGTTTATTTAAAATAGAATTATGTTCGTAAAGTTGTGACGATCTCTCTATAAAACGGACAATACAAATAAGAGAACAAAATCAACGTGTGTGTGTGTATATATATATATATATATATGTGTGTGTGTGTATATTTTGTTAGGCTGTATTTTGTATTCTATCGGCTCCATATTTATTATATTATTTTTTGTTTATATGTAATTGAGTTGGGGTAGAATTAGGAGTCCACTATAATTTTTTATGTATAGAGTTTATAGTAATATAAGTTGACTAGAATTATTTAGAGTTTCCATGTGTGTACCTATAAATAGAATACTAGTAGAGCCCTAAGATTTTAGGTGAGTTGACAGAAAATTGTGAGGCTGGCTAGTAGAAAAAACGGAGAGAGTTTGGTACTCTTTTACACTCGACATAGTGAAATATTTTTTCTCTCGCTCGTGGACGTAGGTTAGTGTGGGCCGAACCACGTAAATTCTCGGTGTTTATTATTTTCTGCTTTTTGTGCTTGATTTTTACTTCCGTTCGTATTCGAAAATTAGTGTTCAAATCCCAACAAGTGTTATCAGAGCAGATGGTGGATTATTCGAAATCATGGTGGGTGATCAGAGCAAAGATATATTTTTTGATTTCAATTTGTATATCAAATAATTTTTTTTTTGCACAAAAAAAAAAGAAAAAAGAAAAAGAAAACCAAGTGCGGCAGAAGTATTGTTGACCGATGTTTGGTTGTTCGGCGATGGAGTTTTTTGAAGAATTTTTTTTTCCCAAACGGAGCAACTTTTTTCAATCATGGGGTAGGGTTTTGTGTTGCACAGAATTCGATAACGTTTGATTTTATTTAAACGAATTTAGTGGTTGTTGAGATTTGGTTTGGGAATGTATAGGATTTGATATCACTCACTGATCGTTGACTGAGTTTGGGAGCAATTGATATTGTTGAGTTATTATGCAGTGTGATAATTGAATTAAATCAACAGTTCATAATTACTTTTGTTATATCGTATCGTATATATTACCAAATAATTTAAGAAAAAACATCTTCTAAGGTTTTTCAGCGTTGCGGATCTATCGGTACGATCAAAATTTTTAGTTTCTACACTCTTTGATTGGATTGAACAGATCGGCTTAGATAAGATTGATCGGGTGTGATCGGGTTTAATCAAGAACGATCGAGTACAGTTATAGTTAATTTGGGCTGCGTGAGACAAAGTTTATACATATCTAATATTACGACAAGTTCAGATTGTGAGTATTGTCGGACACAAATTTAATAGCGTTGAAGAGTTCGAATTTCATTATTGAATCTTTTAATGGCCACAACGATTTCACTTTATGACAGCAAAGGGTGAAGAACATTTTGACGCACAAAGGAATGATTAAGACTCTCATAAAGAAGTCAGAAAAATTGAAAACGATGAAAGATGTAGAGTGGAAAAAGATGCGAGACTTGACGAATAAAACAATTCAGTTGTATCTCGGTAATAACACTCTTCGAGAAGTTATCAACGAAAGTGATCCAACGAAACTCTGGACTACGTTAGAAAGTAGGTATAAGTCCAAGACATTGATGAATCGACTATCTTTAAAGAAACAATTATATGCACTTCAGATGGCAGAGGAAACAAACTTTATGGAGCACTTGGACGAGTTCAACAGGATACTGACAGAATTGGATTCTATCGGCGCAAAGATTAAAGACGAGGATAAAGCAATTCTCCTGTTGGTTTTATTGCTTTCGTCATACGAGTATCTAAGTACTACATTAATATTTGGAAAAGATTCCATTGGGTTAGATAAAGTTGTTGCTGCTCTCATATCTCATAAGATATTAAAAAAGTGGAAGAGTGACATATCACAAAAAGTTGGCATCATGGTTGCATCAAGAAGTGGAGAAGTCAGAGACAAGGCGACAGTGAGACAGGAGGGGTCTAAGAAGAAAGGTCATTCTAAGTCAAGAGGTTACAAAAGAAAGTACTATTATTGTGACATGAAAGGTCATCTGAAGAAGAATTGTCTGAAGTATAAGACGAACAAGGAAAAAGAACAATCATCAGAGACAGCAGTTACAGAGGGCCCTAATTATGAAGAATTAGAAGTGCGCTCACAGTTACTTCAGGTACAAAAAAATCAGATTGGATATTAGATTTTAGATGTTCGTTCCACATGTGTGCAGTTAGAGAGTATTTTGATGTGTATCAGTCATACGATGAGGGTACTGTCAAGATGACAAATAATGCAGCAAGCAGAGTTGTCGATATAGGGGCATTACGATTTTACAAACTTGGTGGAACTACTTTGATCATGACTAGGGTTAGACATGTGTCAAATCTAAGGAAGAATCTAATTCCTCTGGGAATGCTGGATTCAAGAGGTTGCAGGTTCTCATCTAGAGGTGAAGTTCTTTAGGTTTCAAAGGAAAACAAGGATATATTATAGAGACAGATGATTGACAACCTATACAGGCTCGTAGGGAATGTTGTGACAAGTGAAGCTATTGCCAGACATTAGATGAGTAGTATAGGTAGACAACGTATACAGACAAAGTGTAAGGGTGATCAGGATAAACAACAGTTACGGAAAAGAACACAAAATAGGGGCGGGGGTACACAGAAGCAACGAGGTAGTACAAGTGCACAAGTGAGCAAATTCGATGGTGTGCAGGATGCCGACAAGATGCGAGAGCAACAGTTGTTGAATGTTCACAAAGAAGTTTCGAGCAACGAAACTAGTACAATAGATGTGACAGACAGGTGTATACCTCAACAGAAGTGAATCTCCTTAACTCTTGATTTAGTTAGTGGCGGTGATCTCTCCAGTTGTGTGCACAAAGGGGGAGAGATGGGGCCATGTTTTTATACAAAGTAGTGAGCTTTGTAAGGCAGCCAAGTTAGGGTGCAGGCATCTCGGTATAGGAGTGCGGGCACCTCGGTATAGAGGTGCGGGCCATGCTATTTGGGTGTGGTAAATCTACGACGATGGTAGAATCAACATCAACGCTGGTTATTTTCAGGGTGGTTTGTAGAATTCAAGTCAAAGTAGAGATTATTAGGCTGTGTCTTGTATTCTACCAGGCCCATATTTATTATATTATTTTTTGTTTATGTGTAATTGAGTTGCGATGGAATTAGTAGTCCACTAGAATTCTTTATGTATAGAGTTTGTAGTAATTTGGCCTGATTAGAATTTTTTAGAATTTTCACGTGTGTACTTATAAATAGGATACTAGTGGAATCTTAAGGTTTTAGGTGAGTTGACAAAAAATTTTGAGACTAGCTGGTAGAGAGAAGGGAAATGGGTTCTGTACTCTTTCACATTTGACATAGTGAAATATTTTCTTTCTCGCTCGTGGACGTAGACCAGTGTGAGCCGAACCACGTAAATCCTCAATATTCATTATTTTTTTCTTTTTGTGCGTGATTTTTCCTTTCGTTCATGTTCAAAAATTGATATTCAAATCTCAAACACACACATAAAAACACACACGCACACACACACACAGGACATTGGTTTATAAGAGAAAAATATGTACACACACATAGGACATTGGTTTATAAGAGAAAAATATGTCCAAAATAAACTTCTTAGGGGCACAGCTTCATACGGAAGAAATGCAAGGCAACAACGAAAAAATAACAAACATATATATACAAACACATGATTTACGTGCATAGTTTACCCAAAATTAGAATTACGCTTATAGAGTCGTGATGATTTCACTATAAGAAAAGAAAATACAATATAATGATTGTTGAAACCAAAAATGAAAAGTAAACTAAAATGGGTTACCTGTAAATTGTTTGGAATAACCATATTTGAAAATACCAAAATAAAAAAATTCGACTGCAAGTGGGATGAGTCACGAACTAAGTCACTCCCTTTAAGACAATTTACGACTCTATCCTCTTTTGTGCAAATAATCTATAGCCACACCCTTCCTAGGATGAAACAACCTAGAATCAACCGCTGTCTTGTCTTGATTTTTATTGCAGGAAAGAAAGTTGAAATACACCACACAATTAATCAAAATTGTTCACCAAACAAAGGAAGTAGATGACAAACTCATATATTTTTTGTGTGTTAAAAACCAGAATGAGGGTTTGTTTTTATAGAAAAAAATTAAACAACAATGAGGGTATCAAGGCTGAAAAGGGAGGAGCATGATGTTATTAAATTATTCAATGCGATCATTAAGAACACGTTTTTGTTTAATACAATTCAGAAAATTAACTTGATTTTAGGAAAGGATTTTTAAACGTTCGAAATCTTCTCCTTTTTTATTTTAAATTCTTTTTTTCTAAACTAATTTTTTGTAAAAAGATAGGTCTTACTTGACAATAAGCCCAAGCCCGACTCTACGCGCGCATGTGTGTCTTTTGACATACACGGAACGTAATGAGTGACGCACACACATTAAGGTTTTTCGGCATCTCTTGTGAGTAGCTCCATTCAATTTGCACGGGGACCATCATGGTAATTTTCTATGATTCAAATCTCCTAAGCAAATCTTTCTGTGTACATTTTGTCAACAATCTTGCCCAATTTCATGCATGCATGGGGTGTTATGACAAAAATAATAATAATAATAATAATAAATGAAAACTAACAACATAGAAAAAAATACATCACTTTTGTACAAATATAAGATTTATATGATTTATTTAAAATTAGGATTATATTTGTAAAGTTGCGACGATCTCTGTATAAAAAGAACAATACAAATGAGATAACAAAATGCATGACATTGGTTTATAAGAGAAACAGGTCCAAAATAAATTTTCTAGCCGCACAGCTTGTTATGGCAATAATGAAAGACAGCAACGAAAAAAATAACACAAACATACATACAAACACACAATTTACATATCCAAAACTAAGATTACGTTTATAGATTGCCAAGATTTTACTATAAAAAAATAAAATACAACATAACGGCTGTTGGAACCGAAAATGCAAAGTAAACTAAAACAAGTTATCTATAAATTGTTCAGAAAAACAATCAAAAATATCATAACAGAAAAATTCGGTTGCAAGTGAGATGAGTTGCAGACTAATCGCTCTCTTTAAGACATTCTGCAGCTCTACCATCTCTTATGCAAATAGTATATAGCCACGACGTTCCTACAATGAACAACTTAGAATCAACTTTTGTCTCAATTTTTTCAACACGAAAAAAAAGTCAGAATACACCACACAATCAATCAGAATAATAAACTCCTATATTTTTTTGTGTTAAAAACCAGGATGATGGTCTATTTTTATAGCAAAAAATATTAATCAATAATGAAAGTATCATGGCTGAAAAGGGTGGAACAGGATGTAAATCAGATTAATCAATGCGCTAATTAAGCACACTTTTTTGCTTAACACAATTCAAAATTTTTGCTTGACTTCAAGAAAGGATTTGTAGAGGTTCAAAATCTTCCCTAAGCCCACACAACCACCATCCTCATTTGTGGTTGGCTCCTATAACGAGAAGAACACTCTCATTTCCATCCAACGTGGGACAAGGCACAATGAATTTTTGCTTTTTTCGTTTAACAAAACACAACAAACCCAACAATGGTTAATACCCATTTTGGCTTAAGACCCATTTTTTGAGTATTTATATTCATTGTTCGATTCTCCACTCCATAAATTAAGTCTCATAATAAACCCATTTAAAATTATGGCATCTCTAAATCGGGTCAAGACAATGATTGAACCTTCTCAAATTATAACCAAACTCTGCATACCTAACATAGTTCCTGTACTTGGTTTTTGCTCTATCAACTTAGTCTCACCAAAAACTCTATTTTAACTCTAGTACTTTTGGAACAAGTCAAATCATGAGTTAAACTCTTGAAATAACCAAACTCCACATATTTAACTTGGAATTGATTATTGTTAGGAACGAACGTAGAATTTTCACTTAGTGAGCGAATTGTTCTTACAATCTCTTAGAGGCCAAATATTAATTCTTCAAAAAAAATTCTTGGCAGGATAAATCTATACAATCTTCAAATATTTGGGACTAATACCACTACAATTATTAAAAAAATTAATAAAATTTGTGAGGACGAATCTGTATGTACCATCTATGATCACTCCAAACTTGTTTCCGATGATTTCCGTTTGTAAAAGGGCCAATCTTGTCCACATGAAAATTTCTATAGAAATAAGTAACCTAGTTCATGTAAAATAAAAAAAAATAACAGTAACTGTACCAATTTTGAATTAAATAAGTGTTCAACAAGTGGGCCCTTGGCCAAGAACATTCAAGTTGTGTTTGAAAGATGAGAATAAATACACGCAAACAAGAAGAAATCAATTCCAGAGGGAGGGATGGGTGTCATGGTCACTGTACGGTGAACCACAGACACAAGTTGGGGAGGGAGGGGGGACCAACAATGACTGGGGCCATATTAAGGGCATGGGTTGACGGAGATGAGTAATTATTCAATGTTTTTTTAGTAAGTTTAGGTAGTCTTAATTTCAATGGATTGACTTGGTGGCCAAATCTTGAGACTTAGAGGTTTGATCCCTCTAAAATTTTAGGTTTTATTAGAGATCTATTCCCTCTAAGGTTTTATATTCAAAACTTCTTAAGTGCTATTAATTCTTTGGGTCAAGTTTGATCTTCCACAAGTGAACGGTGGGATTGGTCCACCAAGAACTAGTCAATGTGCGCGTAAATTAGACTGAACACCATAAGACATAAAAAAAAAAGTTTATTTGGGCCTCCAATTTCACAACTATTAGTGTATTTAATGGGTTTTATTACTTTTTTTTAGTGTTTTATTCAATATGTAAACATGTATCATTTAATAATTAGAGTAGAACATTGTTCCAAATAAGAGATAGTTCTAAAAAAGTTTTTTTTTTTAACAAGCCAAATTAACCCCAACAATACCCATTTCTTATCAGTTTTATGGGAAAAATCTTCCATACATACTTCAATTTTTTTTGGGTGGATCATATGCACGATTATTAACTTTATGATTATGATTTTTTAAAAACATGTGGTTTTTTAAAAACACTACAAACTCAACAGTTTATGATTATGACTTTTTTTTTTTGAATTGTAGGAGATTTGTATGATTTTGGGGGGGGGGAATGGTTTAGGGGCATGGCATAGTTTTGTTATGTGGGCCTTTCCTGGGCTTCAACTTGTTAGCCTCAACTGGCTAGCCCTTGTAGACCTTTTTTTCCTTTTACAAATGGATTTCACTGTGATCACTTAGGAAATAATAAATTATAAAAAATTGAAATTTAAAATTACTAAAATATTTTTTTTTCATAAAAATCAGTTTTTAAATTTATTTTTTTACCAATAAACGAATTGCAAAATTTATAACAAATACACAACTTGTAATGCAAAAAAGAAAAAAAACCTTAAAATTGCTCTTAAGCCCTGATTGACAACCTGGCTTTTTTGGCTAAAAACGAAAAAAAATTAAAATTGCTTGTTTGGCAAAAAAATAAAAAAATTAAAAACTAAAATCAAAATACAAACTCTAAGAATATTCTATTTAAACTTCCACCACTTTTAAAATATAATAATACTCCTTATTTATAAACCTATTTACTACAACCACCAATTACATATAATTATTAATATTAAATATATAAAAGAATAAAATTATTCACTTTGAACAAAAAGCAAAAAAATAAGTTTTTTATCCAAACAACCAACTTAAAAAAGTTAAGTTACCAAACAAACTACTTTAAATCCAATTTAACTTTTTGACTAAAAACGCAAAAAATGCAAAAAAAAAACTAACTTTTAAGTTAGTTATCAATCGGACCCTTAAATAAGTGGCAATAAAGACTCCAAAACCCCCCACTGAGCCTCCAATTACGATTCATGCATACAAGTACTCAATACAACCACGTATTTCTTTACTGGTGAAATTATTTAGTGAGTTAGTCCGTCACACCAGTATATGTTCAAGCAATATATGCAAATTATGCATTCAAAATTTTAGATAATAATTTAATATTATAAATCAACTGTTATAGCACATTAGTATAATCCCATATTAAAGGAAGTAAATGAACTTATTTCACATATATATATTAAATGAACGCACCATGCATTCCAGCATGCTAGTGTGGTATTTCCTTTCTATAAAATAATTTGTCCCAAAAATGGGTTCAATCGTTGGTAAATCCATCTTTGTGCCCCAAACCTTCTACTTACCATTCAATTGATAATGGAAAAAGAATTGTGTGATTGCAATGGGGAGAATATATTTTCGTTACAGAAGAATCGAATATTTGTTGAGTTTGAAGAAAAATCAAAGTAGTTTTTTTCTAATTTTTTCATGGAGCACACGCCAAGTTTCACTTTAATAATTCAAATCGTTTCATTTTATACACTTCAATGTGTAGATCATTCGTATAATAAATAAAATTTATCAAACATTGTGAAGTACCTGAATAAATCAAATTATTCTTTTGAAAAAATGAACGTTGTGGTACATGTACTATGCACTATTTATTTTTTAAAAATATATATAATTTATTCAAATATTTAATAATACTCGATTAACATTATTTTTTACACGAGTAAGCTATATATATATATATGCTAGTATTTACAAAAAGCAATACCCGATATGAGCTCTACAAATACCAACAAAACGGTGCTGTTAGGTTTAGAAATAGAAAAGAGAGCCAATTTCTAAAAGAAAAAGATAGTGTGACACCCATTATTTTTCTACATATGGTCCAATTGAACCCATACACTTTTGTACCTTGAAAAAAAGTAAGTGATATTATTGTATTATTGATCATTCAAGTTGGGTCTCTCTTTTTCTTCCCCACTTCATTTCTTGCCCCTCTCAAATTTGTATGTCTCTGCTGGGTTCCTACTTGTCCATTTTCAAAGAAAGTGCACTGAAATACCTGCACATGTGAGTCACATATAAAAACATTGCAGTACAGTGAAAAAGTTCCCATTTTGGTCCCCTACTAGAATTCTTTAATAATTTTCAGTAATGCTACACTTACTGTATTTTTTATACTATGTTTTATTTATGATCATCTAATATGATGCACTTACAATTATTGAATAATAGTAGATCTAAGTAGAACTAATTTTATCAACAGTTATATATGGATGTACTAACATTTTCTTTTTCTTCTTTTTTTTGTTATAATTTAGAGTGTTCGGATGAGTTTGTGCGTATTTCGATTAGTTCATAAGGGACCAATCTTACCATCGACTAACAAGGAACTTAATTAAAGCCAAAAAAATTAGCAAAAATAAAAACTACTATTAATCACCTTAGTTAGGAAATTGAAGAAGTTGCAATTTGAAACTTCAATTTAATACAGAGTTGATAAAATTAGAACGACTGAATGTACGGTTAAATGACATAAAACAACAATCAAAATTGGTTGCAATAATGACTTTGACTAAAATATTTTTCAACAATAGATAAGGAGAAAGAAGCATAGGTGAAAACCATTATTTGTTAAGTGTTTTTTTTTTTTCTAGTTCTTAATTGCTTATGAAGTTGAAACTTAGTTGGGAATGTTTCAAGATCGTTTTTGGTTAATAGTTTTTAATGTCATTGTAGTAATTTTTGGATTATTATAGTTTTTTTAAATGACATGGTATTAGGAAATTTATAAATTATTATATTCATTATGTTAGATTATATTAAGATAAAGTTTGTTAATATATGAAAATTAATCATTGTTCGTTAAAATTTTTACATTCTATTTTATTCTATTAGTTAAATATCCCAAGCATATATAGAAGTAAATATAGTCATATTAGTTTCTGGCATCATTTCATGCATGTTGACAACCAAACAACACTAAAAAGAGAATGAACATGTCATTCAATTGTATATTGCATTATATTTTTGTGTTATTTCATTCATACATACTACATAAGTCATAAAAATAAAAAGAAATCACGAGTATTCAAAAAAATCAATAGAACTAGTAGACAGGTTCAAACTAATTCAAATTTTATGATTTGATTCAGCTTTTTTAGTATTCGACTTGATTAGACCATTTTCAACCATCATTCCCATAATTTAACTAAGTGACTCCCTAAAATAGTTAAAAGAAAGTCAATTTTTCATTTCTAACTTCAACCATACTCTTTACTTTAGAGAGTCATATTTTTTAAAAATTTTAATATAATAATTTAAAATTTGTAACATTCATATTTTAACGGTTATATTATAACAGCTATTTTATTTTTTTAAAAATAATATTTTTAAAATTTTAACGATTTTATTTTAACAATCATTTTATAATGGCTACATTTTTTTTAAAAGAAATTTAATTTTTCCGAATTACAAAAGATACAAAAAAATACAATAATACTTTATAAACTTACAGAATAATACATTGGTCTAATACAACAATATTAGGTAAATTTTTTAAAAAATAGAATAATACAGTAACCGGCGATCACTACTAATTAAAACTATTATGTAAATTTTTTTGAAATAATTTCCATTTTCAAGCCTTAATAATATGGTGCTTGCATTAGATCTATGACAGTGGTATTAATTGCTATTATTCTCTCTTCTTCTTTGATCGTTTTCAATCGAAGTTTTTCCTTCTTAATATTAATCATTTCTTGCGGAGAATCATATGTTCTTTATTGGGCTTCATATGCTCTTTCAAAACGTTCTCTTTTTTTAAACTCAATTTCTTTGCTCTCTTAAATGTACTTTTTTAAAATCACTGTAATTTGCCTAGATGACATACTGTTACTAACATGTTTTTTGGCTTTTTTGTTCCATTTCTTTTGAGCTTTTCTTTCTATTGGTCTCTCGAGATTGACGCATATATTACCTGCAATATCATTTTCTTCTAAATTAATTGAGTTTGGAGTAAAAAGAGAAGACATAGCAGGACTCGAGTTTTTTCAGTTTTTGAATTTTTTCTTTCCATGGTTCATCATCCACTTTGGATGATACTTTAACTCGTGCCAATAATGTAGATATTGAAATGAACGACCCAATAATTTTTGGTACAATTTTTTTGCTTGAAATATCTAAAAAATACATAAAAGAAAATAATTATGACATTGTAAAAATATATTAACTAGACAAAAAAATATGATAATGTTATTATACATTATTTTGCTCAGTGACACTACTTTGTTGCCTTCCTTCAATTTGGGCTAGTTCCTACAGAATTTATTTACTTCTAGCTAAATTGTGCTCCAACGATGCATAAAAATTTTTTGAGTACGATCAGAAACCATTTGTTTATTTTCGTGAAAGTTGTTGTGAATTTTTCCTAATATGTATATCTTTTTTGTTGATTTCCTTATACTTGATCAATACTAATATTGAGCCATGCAAATATAAATAGAATATATTTCTCAATTGTGAAATTACTTAATTATTGTTATTTTTTTGTGGTTGAGTAATTTTTTAAAAAAATTTGAAGACGGTATGGCACATTCATTACAATATTGGTTGGCTTGATCATAAACTTCATTAAATATCTCGTTGTCAACGTTCGACTCTCTAGAGATGAGATTAGTGTAATATGCGTTTTCTTGATAATCCATCTACACAAATAAAAAAATCATAACTAAAAATTAAAAATCTTAACAATTAAAAATTGAGTGAAATTATAAATTAAATTAATAAATAATAAGAAACAAATTAAAAATTATAATAAACTTAGCACAACACATTAACACATTAGCACAATGCATCAGCACAACACATTATCATATCCCAACATCTAAATCTTAGCACAAGTGCTCAAGGAAGACACAAGTTCAGAAAAAAATGAAGACGAAGACCATTTCGGACCTAAACGAAGACAAAAACGAAGACGATTTCAACAAAATCTCTACAAAAAATCAAGCAATCAGCAAATGACGAAGAGAAATTTCAAAATACCTAAGAGCAGTCGAAGAGAGATTTCAGCAAATTTTTGCCAAATCACGAAGACGATTTCAATAAATTAAAAAGATATGCAAAATAGATTATCAAATACATAGCCTTATAGAAGGTTTCTTTAAGGATTTCAACACAAATTACTGTTTAAAACCGTTACTTATAGTAATTTTAAAAAAAAAAAACGACCGTTGAGGAGGCTCTTTAAATTTTTTTCAAGCTCGCCAGAAATGAAAAACCATTTTTGGCCTCCTTAAAATAGCGAAGTGAATGAAAAGTCCGTTGGAGTTTTGAGTTTTGTGAATTGCTCGCCAATTTGGCGAATGAGGCTTAATTGATGGCAAGGGAGGTTGAAGTTGCTCTTATGATTATAAGGAATTGAAAAATGTATGTGCATCAATTATATTTCAGTTCATGAATTAAGTTTTTAAAAAATCGTAAGGAACTAAACAGAACCGTTCTCTAATTTTTATATTTCATATTATATTGTTTGTTATATATAAATAAATAAAAACTTTATATGTTAATTAGTTTTTTACTTCCTTTGCTTTACTTGTTTATTCTCTTTTATAATTTATTTTTTACTTTTTTTTATAACACTGTAATATTAGTTAATTCAAATACTATTGATAATAAATAAGAAAATAATAAAATAACACATAAATAAAATATAATACATAATTCATAGATACGACAATTTCTTTTTGTAAATAAATAGTAAAAATATAAAATAAAATAATATAAAAAAATAAGAGACAAAAAAATGAATAGAAAAATATAAACGAATAAATATATAATTGTTTTAATATAAAATTGATAACAAGTATTCAGTCTTAGATCACCGAAACCAAATTATTCTTTTTTGGTTGAATTCGGTTCGATTCTATAGTAGTCACGACTCCCTTCAAGTTCTTAAATTCTTAAAACCGTTCATAATAATCTAGTTTTTAATATAGCTCGAAATCGAAGCAAATTGAATAAAAAAAAACATACAAAAAGATGTGATCACTATTTTCCCATGGTGAGTGTGAAATTTCGGTAAACCCAATCCAAACTATTTGACCCAGAATATTATTGAATCGGGCTAGAGCTGCTTGACACCATAAACTAGTCTAAAATCACAGGCCTTTTCTGTAATAAAAAAGGCCTTGTTTTTATTCCAATAATGGGCTTTCAGCCCACCTTTTGTGAATTGTGGTACATCTCACTCTCTCTCTCTCTCTCTCTCTCTCGTGATGTGTGTATATAATTAGGTCTGTAAAAATTAAAATAATTAGAAAAAATAAAGTAATTAAATAATATTATTTTAAAATAACAGAGAAAAAAATTTAAAAGACATTTTAGTCAAACGTAAAAATTCATACAGCTATTAAATAAGATAATACCAAGTATGTACGCTCTTTTAATATGATAGTAATGACATACTACATTAATTTAATAATAGTTTCTGCGCATTATATATATATATGTGTGTGTGTGTGTGTGAATTTTGAAATAATATAATTTTTCTTCCAATTCTTTTTTAAGTTGAGGAAGAACAAATTAATAAGAGATTTTATCATGCACAAAAGCTGACAGTTTTTGAAAATGTGGTCCTCAAGGTTAAAAAATGACTAAGTAAAAAGGTTGGAATATGCCAAATTTTAATTCTTGCTTCATTTCCTAAGTAACAACAGCTTCATATTGCGTTTTAAGGTAAGTTTTGCCTTCATGATTCCTTGCCCTATGCAAGATTATGTTTAGACCTTACACAACCGCAAAAACAAAAATGGAGAAAGTAAATTTACTTGTCTTAAATTTTTTTCATTTTAAGTCATTGACAAGAGAGCCATTGACTAGAATAGAGAGTGAAATTATAGGGGACGGGACTTTAACCAAGTCATAGTAGGAGTTATTATGAATGTGGTCAAAACTCACTCGAGATACTTTAATTTTATTGAAAATATTTATTTTATTAGGCTTTTTGAACAAGTTATTCGTGCAAAAAAAACAAAATCAATCGGATATCGGTAATTTTATGATTTGAGCATATTTGTGTTAAAAAATTATTAATTTATAAGATTTTGAGAATAAATTGTAAAATAAATTTGTTCCGATCATGTCGATACCAATGTTCAATTGACTTCTTTTTTTGCACAAATTAATTGCTCGATGAGTCTAATAAAATAAATATTTTTGATCAAATTATAAGTATTCCGAGTGAATTCCGAGTGAGCTCCAATTACACTCACAATTTTTACTATAATTTGGTCACAATAAGATTTTCAGACCTATCAATTATCACATGTCTTTGAAAATCCACTTTAAAAATTACTCTTTTCTGATATTTCCATTTTCAAGAGTCAATTATCTCATTGAATTAAAACTCTACCTAATATTTGCCTTTCACCAATGAAAGCAATTAATTTGTTCCTCATCATTAAGCTCTATCATCACTTTTTTCATTTTATTTCTCAAAGTCCTTGCAAAATCTTAAATTTTGGACTTACCAAACTTAATTTTACTCGTTCAAAAACTATGGACATTCTATTTTGGGAATCAAAGCCAAAAAAGGAGGTATTATACCCCTATGAGGCTTTCATTTAAGTTGAATTTCCTAATAAAACTACATACCTAGTAATTTAAGATCCTATTTGATAATGCTTATATTTTTTGTTTTAAAATTTTTTATAAACTATAAGAAAATATGTTTAATAATTACTTTTGTTTTTAAAAAACTATAAACAGTTTTTGAAATTTAATAAATTTTTGTAAACAAAAAAAAAATGTTAATTTTTATTTATTTTGTAAACAAAATTTTGTTTTATTTTTTTTCTTCTACCACCTTTGACCACCAACTCCGACCACCGCCTTTGACTACCATACCTGGCCACCACCTCCAACCACCTCTTCCAGTCACTATCTTCGACCGCTGCTTTCGGCCATCATCTCCAACCACCACATACAGACATTACCTCTGACCACCACCTCTGACTACTTCTTCCAACCACCGTCGCTATCTCTTGTTATATCATTGACTAACACCTCTTTTCACCAACTTCAACCACCATCATACAGTCACCACTTCTGACCACTCGCGCGGACTTTCACATCTGTCCATACTATCCGATTACCATATACAACCATCGCTTTCAACCATTATTGTTGTCTTTTGCTATTATCACCGGCTAACACATTCAGTCACCACATTTTATCACGACCTCTGGTTAACACCTTTAACCACTACCATTATTGCTGTATTTTGCTATTATCACCGGCCAATACATTCAATCACTACCTTTGAGCACGACCTCTTGTTAACACCTTCAACCACCACATTTATTTATATCCTTTAATTACTACTTTTCAAACATCTACCAAATATTTTTTTTTTATAAAAATAAATAAAAATATATTTTTTATTTATTATAAATAAAAAATAAAAAATTATAAACATTACCAAACAGTGCTTATCGTTGGCCAAAACTTCCTAATGAAATTAAAACCATTGGTCCCCAAGTGTTTTACATCTCCATCACTTACTGCACTCAATATTTGAACGCCGTCCAATTCCACTTCGTATAGACCGTCAAAGTGGTCGCCCAGAGCTCTTGAATTGTGTTCAATAAATGAGTTATATATATAAAGTTTTTATACTAAATTTTTTAAAAAAAATTCCCAAAGTCTCAACCAAATAAATACCCTGGTCCAATTACTCTGAATTTAATTTTATCAAAATGTATGTAAGTTTATACATTAATATTAAACTCAAAACAAATTTATTTTTATTAGTTAATAGCCTAAATTAAGTGTAGTTTTTAAAAAAATGTTACGAAGAAAAAAAATTAAATGTCAGTTAAAGTGCTAAATAGTTAAAAACACTAAATTGTTATTTTATTTTAAAATCATGAATTGTTGGTATAATATTGGTGATAAAATGTGAGAGGAATAACTTTTAATTAAGTGATTTTGCACTTTTTAGTATTATAACTTTAGATTATGTTTCCTTCATATTATAACACTCGTAATTTTTTTCCTACTCCGAAATTGTAAATTAGTTATTTGGTTATGAAAAAAATCAAAAATCTTTCTTATTTCCTTAACCAATTAGCATATATTAAAAAAGAACCGAGATTAAACACCAAAGTTACCAAACACGTTTAATTGTTTTTTTGCACTTTTCATTAAAAAAATGTTGAAATCTAAAAGGTATAAAAAAAAACTCAACAAATCAAGCTTAATTTATTGAATTCATGTAATATTTTTTTTTGGAAATTAATTTTTTCTTTTTATCAATAAAATTTTTTGAAGGTTCCATGGTAAAAGTGTGATTGGGATCCTTTGCCGGCCCTCTTCCAAGCAGTTAATTACCAATTAGCACAATTTTATGTTAATTTTTTTGTCAAAATCTGCACTGAGGACTGGTCTGCGCTACTTATTTTCCATAAAAATTGCAGAAAAGTACTTAAACAACTTTTTTTTATGGAATTTGGCCGCTAAGTCATATAATATTATTATTATTTTGGTGGAAAAGTACTACTTATCTTCAGAATTATTGCTGGAGATTTTGCAAACAATTTGGATTGATTTACACAGACAAACACCTCCGGGAGATAGATAACGAATAGTAGATCGTTCCTTTGGCAGCTTGTCCAGAAACATTAATAATCACTAGGGTTTTATCATCATTTTTATTTATTCCCAGAGTTCGTAATTTTACATAATATTCTCGTTTAATACCCCGATGACATAATAATTTATTTTTATTAAGCAAATAAAAAACAAAAAATAATTTTTATAATATGAGTTACAATTATTTATATGCAAAAAATACGACATAATATGCCGAAAGTAATAAGAACTTTTCGGTGCTACGTACCAATGAGTACTTGTAAGGAAATATATATATATATATATATATATATATATATATATAGAAAGAGAGAGAGAGAGAGAGAGAGAGAG
>JAOTRH010015621.1:0-22647 GCA_034768845.1 Heliamphora exappendiculata | reverse complement strand
AATTTCGCCCCAAAAATTCACTACAAGGTCACAAAAGGAAATGCTCCAGGTATCTAGCACGTATCTCAGACTCCAACTCCCATGTAGCCTCTTCAACCCTGTGATGAAGCCATAAGATCTTGACATAAGCAATGGTTCTGTCCAGCAACACTCGTTCCTTTGTGTCAAGAATTCTCACTGGACGCTCCTCATAAGTGGCATCCTCCTCAAGCTGCAGTTCAGCCCAATCTACCACATGCGAAGGATCAGGCTAGTACCTCCAAAGCATAGAAACGTGAAACACGTTGTGCGCATATGCTAACTGAGGTGGTAAAGCCAGATGGTAAGCAACCTCTCTAACCATGTCAAGGATCTCAAATGGTCCAATGAAGCGCTGTGACAGCTTCCCACTTCGACCAAACCTCATCAGACCTCTACGTGGTGAAACCTTTAGAAACAGATGGTCCCCCACTGCAAACTCCAAAGGTCGTCTCCTCTAAACTGCATAACTCTTCTGGAGACTCTGCGCTGCCAGTAGGCGCTGGCGTATCACAGCAACCTTCTCTGTCATCTCCCGTACCATGTCTGGCCCCAAGACTGTGGTCTCTCCAACTTCTGTCCAACACACGGGTGATCTACATGGTTTGCCATCCAAAGCCTCAAACGGTGCCATCCTAATACTGGACTGATAGTTGTTGTTGTATGCAAACTCTGCTAAAGGTAGATGTTCCTCCCACGAACCTCTAAAGTCAAGGACACAAGCTCTTAGCATATCCTCTAGAATCTGTATGTTCCTCGTTAACTGGCCATTCATCTGGGGGTGAAAAGCAGTACTGAACATCAAGTTCGTCCCCAAGGCCTCCTGCAGACTCTGCCAAAAGCGCGAAGTGAAGCGCGAATCTCGGTCTGAAATAATAGATACGGGCACTCCGTGCAATCTGACTACCTCCTTGACGTACAAGCTACTTAGTCGTTCCACCGAATCCCTCACTCGGATGGGGAGAAAGTGCGCGGACTTCGTCAATTTATCAATCACAACCCACACAGCGTCGTGTCCCCTAGGTGACCGAGGAAGTCCTGACACAAAGTCCATCGTGATGTGCTCCCACTTCCACTCTGTTTTGGGCACCGACTGTAGCAACCCTGTCGACCTCTGATGCTCTGCCTTTACCTGCTGACAGGTAAGGCATCGGGAAACAAACTGGATCACATCTCTCTTCATCCCTGTCCATCAAAACTGACAACGAAGGTCATGGTACATGTTCGTGCCTCCAGGATACATGGCAAGACGAGAATGATGACACTCACGTAGTAACTCAGCTCGACATGACTCTGGCACAAATAACTGGCCTGCCAACCTCAAACTCTGATCAGAACCCACAATTCAGCCTGCTGTATTCTCGCCACTAGCAATGCGGTCTCGTATCATCTGAGCCTCCTGGTCCACCTGCTGGACCTCTAACACACGTGCTATCAACACTGGTCGAGTAACTACAGAAAATAACGGGGCACCCATCTCAATCTTCCTGAGGCACAAATCAATCTCTCCAACATCTGCAAGCATGTCCCACTCACGTATAGCCACAGAAGCTAACAGCTCGTGAGATCTCCTACTGAGCGCATCTGCCACCACGTTGGCCTTCCCAGGATGATACTACAAGTCAAAGTCGTAATCTTCTAACAACTCCATCCACCGTCGCTAGTGCAAGTTCAGGTCCTTCTGCAAAAACAAGTATTTTAGACTCTTTTGATCAGAGAAAACCTCAAAATGCTCACCATACAGATAGTGACGCCATGTCTTCAAGGCGAAGACCACAGCTGCCAACTCCAAATCATGCGTAGGATAGTTCCGCTCATACGTCTTCAACTGTTGGGAATCATAGGCTACAACCTTACCCTCCTGCATCAGAACACATCCAAGAACGTCATGTGAAGCATCACAGTATACAGTATACCCCAAGCCTCGCTCTAGAATGATCAACACTGGCAGACAAGTCAGTTGTGTCTTCAACTCCTGGAAAGCTGACTCACAGGACTCACTCCAAGCAAACACAACTCCCTTCCCCGTCAAATGCGTCATCGGTGCAGCGAGTCTAGCATAGTCCTTCACGAACCGTCGATAGTAGCTGGTTAGACCCAGAAAACTATGTATCTCAAAGGCACTCTTCGGTCGCTGCCAATCGGTCACAGTATCTGTCTTTGAAGAATCCACAGCTACCCCTTCTGTCGACCCTACGTGTCCCAAAAACCTCACCTTAGTCATCCAGAACTCGCACTTCTCGTACTTTGCGTACAGGCGATGCTCTCTCAAAGTCTGTAGGATGATCCGCAGGTGATCCTCATGTGCCTCCCTAGTGGGTGAATATATCAGAATATCATCCACAAACACTACCACAAAGCTGTCCAAGTAAGGATGAAAAATCTGGTTCATCAGACCCATGAAAGTAGCTAGCGCGTTCGCTAGACCGAACGGCATAACCAAAAACTCATAGTGACCATAGCGAGTCCTAAAGGCGGTCTTCGCTATGTCCTCATCCTTAATCCTCAACTGGTGATATCCCGACCTCAAGTCTATCTTCGAGAAGCAACTCGAACCCTGCAGCTGATCAAACAAGTCGTCTATCCTCGGCATCGGATACTTGTTCTTCACTTTTTCCTGGTTCAGTTTCCTATAATCGATACAGAAACGTAAAGATCCATCCTTCTTCTTTGCAAAAAGAGCAGGAGCTCCCCACGGCGAAGTGCTCAGACGTATAAACCCCCTGTCTAGCATCTCCTGTAACTGCACCTTGAGTTCACGCAACTCAGCTGGTGCAAAGCGATAAGACGGCACAGAAATGGGATCAGCTCCGGGAACTAGATTAATAGAGAACTCTACCTCACGACTCGGTGGCAACTCGTACAAATCATCAGGAAAGACATCTGAATAATCTCACACCGTCGGAGGTAACTCTCCGCGAACTCCAACCTCCTCATACAACATGAGAGCTGAGAAAAGGAAACCCAGGTTGCCCTGGTTTCGGATAATGCCTGGTATAGACCTCAAACCCTCATCCCGGTCTCCCACAAAACAAAAGCAATCTCCCGCTGGGGTACAAATCGTCACCCTCTGTCGATCGCAATCGATAAATGCACGATAGGTGGTCAGCCAGTCCATCCATAGGATGACATCAAATGCAGTCATATCTAGAATAATAAGGTCAAACTCTAAGCAACGACCGGCGACCTCCAACATGCAGGATCTGCAGACAAGGCTCAACTTCACACTCCCACTCACCGGGGTCTTTACACACAAGGTACTACCCAACTAGTCCATCTCTAACCCCAAAGCAGATGCAAAAGAAGCAGTTATAAACGAACGTGAAGCTCTAGTGTCGATAAGAACACTGGCCCATGATCTGAAGACTAGAAGAGTACCTCTGATCACGAAGGTGGTAGCAGCAGCATTGGAACCAACCGGTGCTCTAGAAGAACTGGGCTCTGCAAGGACGTAAGCATTGGCTGATCCACTGCAGTCCTGCACTGCCAACTGCCTGCCCTATTGCATTGAAGCTCCTCCGTCTGTAAAACGGGATGTCTGAGCTCTAGGCTGTGAATACATCTGTCTTCCCAGGCCTGATGGAACTGTTGGTGCTCCTATTGTGCTCTGAATGCTCTCACCCTAAGGACAGTTCCTCTGGATGTGCCCAGACTGCCCACACTCAAAACAAACCACTGGCCCCCTTCCCTGAGCCTGCGACTGCGACTGTGCCTGAACAGGCATGGGACTACGGCACTCCGCTGCGCGGTGTCCTAGCCGCTGGCATCTATGACAAAGCACCCTCTGATCTGACTGTCCCGTTGAGGCTACGGGAGGCGTGGATGCAGAAGACTGGGGTGGATATGACTCCATTGGATGCGATCTCGGACTAGACGTCCATCGACGCTTGTCCTTGTGTCCCTGGAACTGTGTGCGTCCCCCATCTGACTAACCCCTACTATCCATGTCTCTACACGTCTTGTTCAGAGTATCCTCCAATTTCATAGCAGTCTCCACCAGCTCTGTAAAGACCTGCATCCTGAACGCTGCCCCTGTCTCGAATAGCGGGTCTCAAACCCTTCTCAAATCGTTTCACACGGAACTCATCAGTAGGCACAATCTCCTGTGTAAATCTGGATAGACTAGTAAACTTAGCCTCATACTCAAGCACTGTCATCGTCCCCTGTGTCAGAAATAGGAAGTCCTCTCTGTAATGATCTCTCAAGGTCGCTGAAAAGTATTTCTCTAGAAATACCTTCGTGAATGCACCCCATGTGCCTGCAACTGTGGTCTTGGCGAACTTCTGCCACATGTGAGCACTCCCTCTCAGCTGAAAGGCGAAACATATAACCCTCAGATCATCTTCCTCAATCTGAAGCGAATCCAGGATCCTGGTAACCAGCTCCAGCCACTCAGTGGCAACTGTGGGATTGGGATCCCCAGAAAGGTAGGAGGGTCTAGGTGGCGAAACTCACGCATCGCAACTGTGCCCCTTGGCTCGGGTGCACTCTCCCTACCCCTAGTGGCCTCAGCTAGTTGCCAAATGGAGCCGACCATCTCACGCAATAGATCTCCCTCAACAATAGGTCCTTGGGGTGCATTAGCATCCGCAACATCTGGGACTGGAACGTCCCTTCGGCCACGGCTACGGCCTCGACCACGGCCTCGTCCTCCCCACGTGGACATTACTCTATACGAAAGCAACATAACATGATCAGAATCCATACAACATGTTCTTGCTAACGTAAAGGACAGATAAGCATGCTAACACATAGCCACGTAATATCATGTCATCACATCTCACATACCGAGGAGAACTGACAAGAAAGACTCGTCCATCTGGATAGCCTACTAAGATTCCTTGCTAGAAATCACGTCCGTGAAATTCGTCTCTAACATGGTTCCCAAGTTTGTTAATCCAAACGCCCGAAAGCAAGACTAATCAAACCAAGGTCCAACCTCTATACCCACGTACATATCACAAGCTGTCATGCTATGCTAGAAAAACACTATAACACATGCAATCAAGCACACATACATCCTTACAAGGTAATGCACCCTCTTTTCCATGGCTCATAGGTATTCGAACCCAGAGCTCTGATACCAAGTTGTCACGTCTCAAACATCCGAGTCACGCGAAAGCCCACCAAAATACCCATTTAAAAAAATAGGTTTTACAGTTGGAATTCAAATATAACATCTGGATAAAATTCCCATAGTTTAACTCTCATAAAACTGTAAACATGCATTCTCATACATGAATATATATATTGCCAAAAGGCGTACAAAACTCCCCTTCTGAAACAAGCATCACATATCAAAGGTACATGTACAAAATAGGAGAAACTACATCTAGTCTTCCATCTCAACGGGCATCTAGGTCATCTCCTCACGTCCACCTGAAAAGTTTTTAGAAAATCCCACCACGTGAGCCGAAGCCCAATAGAAACAAACTATAAAGCTGTAAAGCAGGATATGCAATCATATGGTAGGAGCTAGCACGACCACAAAAGCCAACAAGATTTTCTCACAAAAACCACCAGTTTTCCATCTAAAAACTATCACTTTCATCCTTGAAACTATGCATATAAACTTGAGAGTTATCATGCCACAGTTAAGGGAAAGCAGTCAAACAAAATTCTCCACTCGGGACAACAATTAACCGAGCAGACAACATAAATGAGATCCTATGTACCGACTCTGCCATACCAGACAAGGTAACCTCTATAGACTCTTGCCCATTATCCTAGTCCTGAACCACTGAAGATTAGCTAGATAATGACAAGTTCTATACGGAGTTACGACAATGTGACCACTTAGTTTACGGTACTGCCTTTGAAGGTACTAAGCACCTGATAACCACTTAGTTTACGGGACCACAGCCCGAGGGTACTAAGCACCACACCACCTCATTTACGGGGACTAACTCAAAGGCACGTAGGTACCTACGCTGCGCACGTTTCTAGACTTTCACCAAGGAGCAATGGAAGCCCACTCATAAACCCATTGTCCCGGTACATCTATGGATAACATTTCGCATCAACCCACAAGAAGATATACAACTCATGTATATAAATGAGATCCAATCCATGAACCATGGAGATCAAACCAAAACATGTAAACACACACAACATCAAAACGTTTTAGAAGTTGAGACTCAACCCCACGGGCTAGCTCAAAACCTTCAATAAACACGTTTTGCCACAACTCCGTTTTCAAACCATCTTTTGAAAACTTTCGTTAACCCTTTTTGAAACATAGAACCTCATAAAAACTTCAGATAAACATCGCACAAAGAAAGCTTGAACCAAAACACCTCATTTTCCAAAAAAGCCAGGTTCAGTCAACTGGACTCACCCTCCAGTCGACTGAAAAACACACTAGAAGTGAAAACCCAAAACAGAAGCCACTTCAGTCGACTGACCTCCCAGGTCCAGTCAACTGAACCTCTCACATGATGATCCAGTCGACTGAACTCATGGGTTCAATTGACTGAACCAACCTAGATCATGTTTTGAGCTACGGTTTTGGTTTCCAAACCTCAGATCAAGCCTGAAAAACACTTGTTTTGATACCTAAAAGCATACCCGAGCTCAAGGCTATCATAAAACCTCGAAAGGAACATCCCTCTTTCGATTTCATCCAACCCAACGCCGAAAAATGATTTTAACCCAAAACTGGATCTTAAACACAAATAATCTTTTCATGCATTTTTAAATGGTAAAACATCATAAGATTACATATATATCCCTTATAGAACAGTAGAATCTAAAATCCTACCTTGTTGGGTTAAAAACCCGATGCCTCTGTCCACGTGCAAATTGAAGCTTCGTCGGAATCAAATTCTGACTAGATGGAAGTGAAGCCCTCGATGCTGACACTAAGGATCAGCAGATGGTCTGTCAAAAACTAAGCCCCGGGCCCCCGAGAAGTTAGAGAGAAGGTAGAGAGAATTTAGAGAAAATTTAGGAGTTAAGTTTTAAAAAATATGTTTTAAAAAACATCAAAGTTCCAGTATTTATAGGCCTCGAAAATATCATTTTTTTTGAATTTTTAAAATTCGCACGGCAACACCCAATAACCCCGGGAACGAACCCTGCATGCTTATTTACACATAAACATGCATGAAAATGATTAAACCATACATCGCAAACATATATATGCAAAACACATCATATATACATGTAAGTCTAAAAAAGTGACGGGTCCGGGTCTCACAACTCTCCCCCCCTTAAGGCATTTTGCCCCCGAAATTCACTACAAGGTCACAAAAGGAAAAGCTTTGGGTATCTAGCACGTATCTCAGACTCCAGCTCCCCTGTAGCCTCTTCAACCTCGTGATGAAGCCATAAGATCTTGACATAAGCAATGGTTCTGTCCTGCAACACTCGTTCCTTTGTGTCAAGAATTCTCATTGGACGCTCCTCATAAGTGGCATCCTCCTCAACCCGCAATTTAGCCCAATCTCTCATATGTGAAGGATCAGGCTCGTACCTCCAAAGCATAGAAACGTGAAACACGTTGTGAACAAATGCTAACTGAGGTAGTAAAGCCAGACGGTAAGCAACTTCTCCAACCATGTCAAGGATCTCAAATGGTCCAATGAAGCGCAGTGATAGATTCTCGCTACGACCAAACCTCATCAGACCTCTACGTGGTAAAATCTTTAGAAACACATGGTCCCCCACTGCAAACTCCAAAGGTCGTCTCCTCTGATTTAGATAACTCTTCTGGCGACTCTACCCTGTCAATAGGCGCTGGCGTATCACAGCAACCTTCTCTGTCGTCTTCCGTACCATGTCTGGCCCCAAGACTGCGGTCTCTCCCACATATGTCCAACACACGGGTGATCTACATGGTCTGCCATACAAAGCCTCAAACGGTGCCATCCCAATACTGGATTGATAGTTGTTGTTGCATGCAAACTCTGCTAAAGGTAGATGATACTCCCATGATCCTCCCACGAACCTCTGAAGTCAAGGACCCAATCTCTCAGGATATCCTCTAGAATCTGTATGTTCGTCTCTGACTGGCCATCCATCTGGGGGTGAAAAGCAGTACTGAACATCAAGTTTGTCCTCAAGGCCTCCTGCAGACTCTGCCAAAAGCGCAAAGTGAAGCACGAATCTTGGTCTGAAATAATAGATACGGGCACTCCGTGCAATTTGACTACCTCCTTGACGTACAAGCTACTCAGTCGTTCCACCAAATCCCTCACTCGGATGGGGAGAAAGTGCATGAACTTCGTCAAGCTATCAATCACAACCCACACGGCGTCGTGTCCCCTAGATGACCGAGGAAGTCCTGACACAAAGTCCATCGTGATGTGCTCCCACTTCCACTCTAATACGGGCAACGACTGTAGCAACCTTGCCGGCCTCTGATGCTCCGTCTTTACCTGCTAATAGGTATAGCATCGGGAAATAAACTGGATCACATCTCTCTTCATCCTTGTCCAACAAAATTGACGACGAAGGTCATGGTACATCTTTGTGCCTCCAGGATGCACGGCAAGACGAGAATGATGACACTCACGTAGTAACTCAAGTCGGCATAACTCTGGCACAAACAACCTACCTGCCGACCTTAGACTCTGATCAAAACCCACAATCCAGCTTGCTGTATCCTCGCCACTAGCAACGCAGTCTCGTATCATATGAGCCTCCTGTTCCACCTGCTGGACCTCTAACACATGTGCTATCAACGTTGGTCGAGTAACTATAGAAAATAAGGTGGCACCCGTATCAATCTCCCTGAGGCACAAATTAAACTCCCCAACACCTGCAAGCATGTCCCACTCACGTATAGCCACAGAAGCTAACGACTCGTGAGATCTCCTACTGAGTGCATCTGCCACCACGTTGGCCTCCCTAGGATGATACTGTAAGTCAAAGTCGTAATCTTCTAACAACTCCATCCACCGTCGCTGGCGCAAGTTCAGGTCCTTCTACGAAAATAAGTATTTTAGACTCTTGTGATTGGAGAAAATCTCGAAATGGTCACCATACAGATAGTAACGCCATGTCTTCAAGGCAAAGACCATAGCTGCCAACTCCAAATCATGTGTAGGATAGTTTCACTCATGCGTCTTCAACTGTTGGGAACCGTAGGCTACAACCTTACCCTCCTGCATCAGAACACATCCAAGACCGTCATGTGAAGCATCACAGTATATAGTATACCCCAAGCCTCGCTCTGGAATGATCAACACTGGCGAATTAGTCAACCGTGTCTACAGCTCCTGGAAAGCTGACTCACAGGACTCATTCCAAGCAAACACAACTCCCTTCCGCGTTAAACGCATCATTGGTGCAGCGAGTCTAGGAAAGTCCTTCATGAACCATCGATTGTAGTCGGCTAGACCCAGAAAACTACATATCTAAAAGACACTCTTCGGTCGCTCCCAATCGGTCACAGCATCTGTCTTTGACGAATCCACAGCTACCCCATCTGTCGACACTATGTATCCCAAAAACCTCACCTCAATCATCCAGAACTTGCACTTCTCGTACTTCACGTACAAGCGATGCTCTCTCAAAGTTTGTAGGATGATTCCCAGGTGATCCACATGTGCCTCCCTAGTAGGTGAATATATCAGAATATCATCCACAAACACTACCACAAAGCTATCCAAGTAAGGATGAAAAATCTAGTTCATCAGACCCATGAAAGTAGCTGGCGCGTTCGTTAGACCGAATGGCATAACCAAAAACTCATAGTGACCATAGCGAGTCCTAAAGGCGGTCTTTGCTATGTCCTCGTCCCTAATCCTCAACTGGTGATATCCCGACCTCAAGTCTATCTTTGAGAAGCAACTCGAACCCTGCAGCTGATCAAACAAGTCGTCTATCCTCAGCATCGGATACTTGTTCTTCACTGTCACCTGGTTCAGTTTCCTATAATCGATACAGAGATGCAAAGATCCATCCTTCTTCTTTACGAAAAGAGCAGGAGCTCCCCACGGTAAAGTGCTCAGACGTATAAATCCCTTGTCTAGCAACTCTTGTAACTACACCTTGAGTTCACGCAACTCAGCTGGTGCAAAGCGATAAGATGGCACAAAAATGGGAGCAGCTCCGGGAACTAGATCAATAGAGAACTCCACCTCACGGCTCGGCGGCAACTCGTACAAATCATCAAGAAAGACATCCGAATAATTGCACACCGCCGGAGGTAACTCTCCGCGAACTCCAACCTCCTCATCCAACATGAGAGCTAAGAAAAGGAAACCCAGCTTGCCCTGGTTCCGTATAATGCCTGGTATAGACCTCAAACCCTCATCCCGGTTTCCCACAAAACAAAAGCAATCTCCTGCTGGGGTACAAATCGTCACGCTTCGTCGATCGCAATCGATAAAGGCACGATAGGTGGTCTGCCAGTCCATCCCTAGGATGACATCAAATGCAGTCATATCTAGAATAACAAGGTCAAACTCTAAGCAACGACCGGCGACCTCCAACACGCAGGATCTGCAGACAAGGCTCAACTTCACACTCCCACTCATCGGGATCTTTACACACAAGGTACTACCTAACCAGTCCATCTCTAACCCCAAAGCAGATGCAAAAGAAGCAGATATAAAAAAACGTGATGCTCTAGTGTCGATAAGAACACTGGCCGATGATCTGAAGACTAGAAGAGTACCTCTGATCACAGAGGTGGTAGCAGCAGCATCGGAACCAATCGGTGCTCAAGAAGAACTGGGCCCTGCAAGGACGTAAGCTCTGACCGGTCCACTATGATCCTGCACTGCCGACTGCCTGCCCGATTGCACTGAATCTCCTCCCTCTGTGAAACGGGACGTCGGAGCTCTAGGCTGTGAATACATCTGTCTCCCCAGGCCTGATGGAAACTCTGGTGCTCCTACTGTGCTCTGAATGCTCTCACCTTGATGACAGTTCCTCCGGATGTGCCCAGACTGCTCACACTCAAAACAAACCACTGGCCCCCTTCCTTGAGCCTGCGACTGCGTCTGTGCCTGAACAGGCATGAGACTGCGGCACTCTGCTGCGCGGTGTCCTAGCTACTGGCATCTATGACAAAGCGCCCTCTGATTTGACCATCCCGTTGAGGCTACGGGAGGCGTGGATGCAGAAGACTGGGGTGGATACGACCCCACTGGATGCGATCTCGGACCAGACGACCGTCGACGCTTGTCCTTGCATCCCTGGAACTGTGTGCGTCCCCCATCTGACTAACCCCTACTGTCCATGTCTCTATGCGTCTCGTTCAGAGTATCCTCCACTTTCATAGAAATCTCCACCAGCTCTGTAAAGACCTGCATCCTGAACGCTGCCACTCTGTCTTGGATAGCGGGCCTCAAACCCTTCTCGAACCATTTTTCACAGAACTCGTTAGTAGGCACAATCTCCTATGCAAATCTAGATAGACTACTAAACTCAGCCTCATACTCAAGCACTGTCATCGTCCCCTACGTCAGAAATAGAAAGTCCTCTCTGTAACGATCTCTCAGGATCGCTGGAAAGTATTTCTCAACAAATACTTTCGTGAATGCATCCCAGGTGCCTGCTACTGTGGTCTTAGCGAACTTTCACCACATGTGAGCACTCCTTCTAGCTGGAAGGCGGCAAATATAACCCTCAGATCATCTTCCTCAATCTGAAGTGAATCCAGGATCCTGGTAACCAGCTCCAGCCACTCAGTGGCAACCGTGGGATTGGGATCCCCAGAAAAGGTAGGAGGGTCTAGGCGGTGAAACTCACGCATCGCAACTGTAGCCCTCGGCTCGGGTGCACTCTCCCTACCCCTAGTGGCCTCAGCAAGTTGCCAAATGGAGCCGGCCATCTCACGCAACAGATCACCCTCAGCAACAGGTCCTTGGGGTGTATTAGCATCCGCAACATCTGGGACTGGAACGTCCCTTCGGCCAGAACCACGGCCACGGCCTCGACCACGGCCTTGTCCTCCCCGCGTGGACATAACTCTATACGAAAGAAACATAACAGGATTAGAATCCATACAACATGTTCTTGCTAACGTAAAGGACAAATAAGCATGCTAACACATAGCCACGCAATATCATCTCATCACATCTCACATACTGAGGAGAACCGACAAGAAAGACTCGTCCATCTGGATAACCTACTAAGATTCCTTGCTAGAAAACACGTCCGCGAAACGCGTCTCTAACATGGTTCCCAAGTTTGTAAATCCAAACGCCCGAAAGCAAGACTAATCAATCCAAAGGTCCAACCTCCATACCCACGCATATATCACAAGCTATCATGCTATGTTAGGAAAATGCTGTAACACATGCAATCAAGCACACATACATCCTCACAAGATGATGCACCCTCTTTTCCATGGCTCATAGATATTCGAACCCAGAGCTCTGATACCAAGTTGTCACGTCCCAAACATCCGGGTCACGCGAAAATCCACCAATACACCCATTTAAGAAAAAAGTTTTTACAGTCGGAAATCAAATATAACATCTGGATAAAATTCCCACATTTAAACTCTCATAAAATTGTAAGCATGCATTTGCATACATGAATAAGTATATCGCCAAAAGGCGTACAAAACACCCCTTCTGAAATAGGCATCACATATCAAAGGTACATGTACAAAACATGAGAAACTACTCCTAGTCTTCCGTCTCAATGGGCATCTACGTCATCTCCTCACGTCCACCTGAAAAGTTTTCAAAAAATTCCACCACGTGAGCCGAAGCCCAATAGAAACAAACTATAAAGCTGTAAAGTAGGATATGCAATCATATGGTGGGAGCTAGCTCGACCACAAAAGCAAACACAATTTTCTCACAAAACCACAAGTTTTTCATCTTAAAGCTATCATTTTCATCCTTGAAACTATGCATATAAACCTGAGAGTTGTCATGCCACAGTTAAGGGAAAGCAATAAAATAAAATTCTCCACTCGAGACAACAATCAACCGAGGAGATAAGATAAATGAGATCCTATGTACCGACTCAACCATACCAGATAAGGTAACCGCTATAGACTCCTGCCCATTATCCTAGTTCTAAACCACTGAAGATCAGCTAGATAATGACAAGTTCTATATGGAGTTACGATAATGTAACCACTTAGTTTACGGGACTGCCCCCGAAGGTACTAAGCACCTAATAACCACTTAGTTTACGGGACCACAGCCCGAGGGTACAAAGCACCCAACCACCTCGTTTACGGGGACTAACCCAAAGGCACGTAGGTACCTACGCTGTGCATGTTTCTAGACTTTCTCCAAGGAGCAATGGAAGCCCACCCATAAACCCATTGTCCCGGTACATCTATGGATAACATTTCACATCAACCCACAAGTAGATATACAACTCATGTATATAAATGAGATCAAATCCATGAACCATGGAGATCAAACCAAAACATGTAAACACATATATCATCAAAATGTTTTAGAAGTTGAGACTCACGGGCTAGCTCCAAACCCTCAATAAACACGTTTTCCCACAACTCCAATTTCAAACCATCTTTTGAAAACTTCTAGTAACCCTTTTTGAAACCATAGAACCTCATAAAAATCTCAAATAAACATCGCACGAGGAAAGCTTGAACCAAAACACCTCATTTTCCAAAAAAGCCAGGTTCTGTCGACTGGACTCACCCTCCAGTCGACTGAAAACACACTGGAAGTGAAAACCCAAAACAGAAGCCACTTCAGTCGACTGACCTCCCAGGTCCAGTCCACTGAACCTCCCACATGATGATCCAGTCGATTGAACTCATGGGTTCAGTCGACTAAACCAGCCCAGATCATGTTTTGAGCTTTGGTTTTGGTTTTTAAACCTCATATCAAGCCTCAAAAACACCTGTTTTGATACCTAAAAGCATACCCAAGCTCAAGGCTATCATAAAACCTCAAAAGGAACATCCCTCTTTCGATTTCATCCAACCCAACGCCGAAAAATGGTTTTAACCCAAAACTGGATCTAAAACACAAATCATCTTTTCATGCATTTTTAAATGGTAAAACATCATAAGATTACATATATATCCCTTATACAACAGTAGAATCTGAAATCCTACCCCGTTGGGTCAAAAACCCGATGCCTCGATCCATGTGCAAATTCAAGCTTCGTCGAAATCAATTCTAACTTGATGGATGCGAAGCCCTCGATGCGGATACTAAGGATCAGCAGATGGTCCGTCAAAAACCAAGCCCCAGGCCCCCGAGAAGTTAGAGAGAAGGCAGAGAGAATTTGGAAAAAACTTAAGAGTTAAGTTTTCAAAAACATCTATTAGAAAATATCTAAGTTTCGATATTTATAGGCCTCCAAAATATCTTTTTTTTTAATTTTTGAAATTCGCACGGCAACACCCAATAACCCCCGGAACCAAGCCCGCATGCTTATTTACACATAAACATGCATCAAAACGATTAAATCATACATCAAAAATATATATATATGCAAAACACATCATATATTTATATAAGTCTCAAAAAGAGACGGGTCCGGGTCTCACAGGTTTTGTTGTAATAGGAAAATACTTATAGATTGTTTGGCTCAAAAGGCTACAAGGCCAAGTTAGCATTTCTTAAGAATGTTTTGGGGCTCGGAGTTTCATTTCAAAGTTTAGCTCTTTAGAGTTTTGAGTGAGTGTTCTTAGGGTAACTTAATAATCGTCGAGATTAGAGGGCTTTCTTTTTATTTTAGGATTTTTGATTCTCGGGGTCTGATTCTTAGGTTTTGATCATATTAAGATTTTAATCTTACTATGAACTAATATCCTATTAGTTTACCGTCACTAATCTTATGGTTTAGAGCTGGGTCCTTACAATCTAACCCCCTTAAAATAAATTTCATCTCTGAAATTTCGCACCGTACCTTCATTTGTGAAAAGCTGTGGGTAGTTTGCTCGCATGGTGTCCTCGCGTTCTCAGATCTATTTTTGATCCTTCGGTGTCTCCATAACACGCGTACGAGCGGAGAAGTTTTCCCTCTGAGTACTTTGTCGTGCGCAATCGAGAATCTTCACCGTTCATTTTTTCGAAGCTCGCGTCTTCGTCGATCCGGAGCTCCTCCCAATTAATGGTGTGGTCCTGATTAGGTTCATACTTTTACAACATCGAGACGTGGAATACGTTATGAACATCTATAAGCTAAGGTGGCAGAGCTAAACGGTAAGCAACTGTTCTAACTCTGGCTAGAGTTTCGAAGGGGCCAAGGTGTCTAGGTGAACGCTTTTCTTTCTTTTCGAATCGAATAATTCCTCGGTGTAGCCGAATCTTGAGAAATACATGGTCTCCTCCTTTGAGTTATAGGGATTTTCGGTGTTGGCCAGCATAACTCTTTTGTCGTCTCTATGGGGTGCCAAGGCATTATTGAACTAACTTGATCTTTTTGATCATCTTGAGTATAATGTCCAGTCCTAGCAAGCTGGTCTCCCTAATTTCTTCCCAACATATGGTTGATCTATATAGTCTTTCGTAGAGCATTTTGTCTGGTGGCATACCAATACTGGCTTGACAGCGGGCGTTGTAGGTAAACTCAACGAGCGGTAAGTGTTTCTCCCAACCTCTTTTGAAATGTTCCATTACGTAGGCTCTCAGTATATCTTCAATGGTCTAACTGGTGCATTTGGATTGTTCGTCAATCTGAGGGTGAGACATGGTTCTCGGTCAAATGCAATAGAGGTTGATAACTCATGTAGGCGTACAATCTTGTAGACGTGCTTTCAGCTTAAGGTCTTTGACTTGTAGGGAGGTCTTACTAGTAGAAAGTGAGTAGTCTTGGTGAGGCGATCTACTATAATAAAGATGTCGTTGGGTTCTTGAGGCATTCTCAGTAGTTATAGCATTCCTTCTGACTTCTAGCATTTGACTTTGACCTGTTGATGCACAAGGATTGAGTGTTTCCTACAAGACGAGGTCATTTCTCAGGTAATTAACCGTCATAGGGTGAATAAACGTGACAAAGAGGCTTTGTTGGTTATAGTTATCTGATTTTGTATCCTATCGTCGGTCGGAGGTTAAACTGAGGTTGCTAGCTTCTAGGTCTTAGGCAGGCTAGTTCTATCCACGGGGACTTCTGTTGATGAGGCTCATGGAGTATCGTAGAATGCTGTCTTCTTTTGCTCTCCAACTCGTGGTAGGTCGTAAGTCGACTTTGAAAATAGATTGACTTTCAAGACTTGTTACACGCGGTTACCCAAAGAAGCCCTAAACTGTAATGCAAGGGATAGATCTTCTTCATGGGTCGAATGTTCTAAAAGTGTGCACGTAGTTCAATGTTTCTCGTAAAATTCTATACTTTAACGAATATTACTACTGGTCTGTAGAGCATGATTTCTAAGGTGAAATAAGGATATATTTGGGTTTACAAAGAAACAAACATGGGATTCTAGAAGGACGATCAATTCATAGATTTCAAGAAATCAATGCAAAGTGATTAGTAGCCAACTAGATACTTGCCCTGAAATTACGTCGGCCTAACTTACTTCAATTGAAGCATCCAAATCTACTCCCCTGGATAGGATTTTCAAAGGTATAGAAAAGATCCATAAAATTACTTTCACGATAAGGCAGATCATCAAAAGCTTATAAGAAAATGATATATCAGGCTGAGAATGAATTTTATCAGGTGTAGACGAGTCAGAGTGAATGATTATGAGGTTACGCGGCTCAAATGAAAAGAAGTGTCACAGAAGACTGGAGGATACGATGACTTTTACGGGTCAAAGTTCAACAGTGTAGACACTGTTGGGTCAAGGAACAGAGAACTATGTCAGTCCATCATAGACAGAGTTCAAGACTTTTTGGTCAAAAGTCAAAGAATCTAACTCCTTGGTGGGGTACGTGGGTCAAAAGGCGACTGTTCGTACAACTTTCACATGGGTAAGGGCCTAACCAGTCCAAAAGTCCAAGTCTAAAAGTCTAAGCCTAGGTCAACGATCGCGTGGGTAAGGGTTGAACCTAAGCTCTGATACCATACTATGACGCCCCGAATCTCGGGAACATCTAGAGCGACAATTAACTAATAGGGCTGTAAAAATTAAATAACGATAATACCTATGCGTGCCAAAAAGCAGATATTATGGAGTTATTTAGTACAGACTCAACAAAAATTTTTTTGGAGTACATCGAACAATACAAGAAAAAGGTGGATAACCACAAAACTGGTACTACGTGGCCGAGGAAGGCTGGGATAAAAGTGAGAAACTCTTAATCAAGACTCTATGTTCGCGTCCACGTACTCGTCAATAAGCTCTTCTAGCTCTTCGGAACCTGGCATGAAATGCCAGAGAAACTCACACCAACATACAAATATTTCTCATGTAACATATCAAAACATGACAGATAAAATAGCAGGTTAATCATGATAGTGATTATGATGAGAAATGAAGCAACCAATTTAATTTTCTAATCCGATTAAAACTTATGTTATTCTAGGTTCTCCAACCCCGGGAAAACCATCTTAAAATCCCATGATCCCAATTACGCTAACCTAGTCTACCAACCGACAAAGAACATTCCTTAAGCCGTGGGATAACTACGTAGATGTCTAAGTGTCCAGCCGGGTCATCACTTACGACAAGGTGTCAGCGACGGTCTGGTCCTCAGATCTTAGGTCAAGGTCCAGCATGGGATCGCGAAATCTAACTTTGATTATTACGCCACCCGAACCTCCTTCACCAAATACAAATATCGCAACAATGTGCATCTAACACTTGGGGCAAAAACATCCCAAAATAAATCCGGGCATATAGCCAATATCACAATATTTCCAAGTATTCCAATTTCTAAGAACTTCAACCACGTACCAACCCTAAGGTTCAATTTTTATTCTTTTCTTAAAATAAAACAGTAAATCCCGTAAAACCCACCCAATGATGATGTGGCATGATACTATATGTAAAAATTACGATTTTTCAACTTACATGGAAATTTATACATGAATATGATTAATTAGTATGGAAGACAAAAAAAAGTTGCATCGATTAATCTAAAATCACATCAAAATATTTAGGCTAAAACACAATATGCATAGATCAAACAATTTAACCAAATTTATATGTAAATAATTTCGCCACTAAAATTATTTAAATATATCAAGACAATATTACACATTCTAATTATTTAACTATGCATAACATAACATAGGAAAACCCCAAACAATAGTATTAAAGAAAAATCACATTTAATCATATTCAGGATTTTCAAGTTTTAGCTACTGATTTTAGGGTTTTTAAAATACTTAGACATGAAAATAAAATCTGATATTTGGTAAGCACTCTATTTGGGATGTTCTGAACAGTTTTTATGTTTTACACTTTTTCAAATTTTCCCTCTAAGGCTTCGGTTTTAACAAAACAAAGTTTTGTGATAGTGTAGAGAAAACTTTTCAGAACAATGGCGTAAAAACTCAGTGGCTTCAAAAATAGAAATGAGGACTTAGACTTAAAAATTCATTTTCACAATTTTTACAGTGGTAGATCTATGAGTTTAGAAGCTCTGGAACTTGACCTTGTATTTGTTTACATTGTTCTTGAATTTATTATGAATATTCTACCAAACAGTGTCCAAATTTGACACACTTTGGGAGAATCATTTCTATTTTCTCTATACACAAGAAAATGGATTGATTCTAGTGGGGTTAAAAAGATAAGACGTTTATCTATCAAACCACATAAAAATCATACCAAAAGATTGCTTCTACAGTAAATGGAGTCGATTCAAAGTGGTCTGTCAAGACAGCCATTTTAACCCGATTTACTTCTCTATTTTTAGAAAAATAAGAAAAATGATTTGGATCTTAAGAAAATTCGTGCATGGAAATAATATATGCAGGAAACTACTGTAAAAATTTCAGAAACTTTTGATGAGTCTAGATCACTAAAAAAAAATGACAAAAATCGGATGTTTTAAAAAAACTCTTTCTGAACATATTTGAGTATGAAAAAAACTTGAGTTTGAGCATGAATATTAGGTTTTGGTGAGATTAGGAGATGAGAGAAGACTTGTAAATGAAAAATAAATGTATAAAGATGTTATTTCTTCCTTGAATATGGGGTTGAAGTCGTTGGAGATGAAAAAACTTGAACAACAACACCAAAAATATGGGCTCAAAGTGCAAGAACCAAGACTAGAACTTCTTCTCTCCTTCTTCTCTCTTTATATCTCTCTCTATATCATTCTTAATCTCAAATTTTGTTTTTTGTATAGAAGAAATAAAAAAGGTTGATTTTATAGAGAAATAGTAGTGGGGAAGCCATCATAAAGGTGTAAGGTTGGGTGGTGGCTCTACCCTATAATTTTGTATGCAAGAATGACATAATGTAATAAAATAATGGGTTAAGTGTAGGAGTATCTGTAATGGCTGGCTATGGTGATGTTTGGCTCTAAGATTTGAAATTTTATTGTATTATAATGATTTATTTAAGTTTGCATAATATATTTATATTATATTGTTCAAGAAAAGTGTCGAAAAATTAATTTAATATATGTTTTTAGCCACTAATTTTATGGAATTGATTTAATTTAGTAATTTTATACTTAGTACTTTATTTATATAATTTAAATTGATTATGTCATTATTTTATTGAGGTGGTTGGGCCAAAATTTGATTTCTGTATAATTTTGTAACTTGGTGTATATTTTTAACTACTTTTATATTAGTTTTAATTTAATTTGATAAATTTATGTTTTAAAACTCAATTTCATATTCTTGCATTATTTTACCAGTATTTAATTTATTTTGTTTTTATATTAAGTATCTTTTTAAATTAACATACAAGTTGGTATTAAATTATACTATTTTATTGGATTGTGTACTTTTGAATAAAATATTAAAGTTTTTGTAGAGAGATTTGTATATTTGTATATGTATATACTAAAATTACTTTTAGGTCTTGCTTGTTTCACACTCTGGAGTTTGTTTATTAGTATTATTATTATTTTTGAGATTGTTGTAGAGATTCTTTTTGAGATATATATATTAAATTACTTTTGTCTTTCAAATATTATTATATGCATAAAGTAACTTTTAGTTTTATTATTTAAATATTTTATTGAATTATAGGAGAAAAATGTAAAAGATTATATATATATATTTTTACTACATGTATATATATACATACATATATATGTAAAGAATAAAACTAATTTTTTTTTACTTTTTTTTTATTATTTTAAATTAAGGTTAGTGTTGTTATGATTTAATATTTTGTTGATTATTATATTATTGTATAGGTTTAATTATTTATTGATTATTATATTAGGTGTATTGTAGAGATTCTTTTATTATATGTATATAAAAACTTGTGTATATAATAAGTTTGTATTGGAGATTGTGATTTTGTATTATAGAGATTTGACATTATTGATTGTGTTGTAGAGATCATTTATATATATATATATATATATACTTGTATATATAAAATTCTGTTGGAGAATGTGTGTGAGTTGGTGGCAAGATTATTATTTTGTAATTTAACATTTTATATACTATTATTATTTTAAATTTTATGATTGCTATTATTCTTTTAATATTTATTATATTATTTGACTATTTATTTATGCTTTATTATTCTTATTATTTAATACTATTTTATTATTTAATTATTATTTATTTTTTTTACAAGTCTTAAAAATATAATAACTATTTTTTTTAAGTTGAAATTTGATTTGATTTGATTTGTGATATTGTATTTTATCTTATTAAAATAAAATTGACACGTACTTCTAGGTGGTCTCATACATGACATATATATATTTGGCATATATATATTTAGCATAAATATATTAATTAATGTTGGTTGTAGAGAATTATGGGTGAGAAATATCTCAGGGACTTATGTAAAATAAAGACGTAAGGGACTAGTGTGTAATTATTAATACTAAGAGTCTTAGGAACTCTTGGGTGTAATCTGGATGTGGATTTAAATGTCTTTATATGGCGTTGATAACTTGCTATGAATTTTAGTGCCTTATAGTAAAAGTATAGTTATCTTAAAGACTTAGGGTCGAAGTGTAATTATTGGAAGTCACGAGATTTAGGTCTTTGAGTATAATTTTCTTTTCACGTTGGGGCTTGGGTTGGATTTTCTTATTCTTTGGACTTAGAAGTTGGATTTTGCTGTAATAGGCAACATATATAGATTGTTGGGCTCAAAAGGTTACGAGGTTAGGTCAGCATTTCTTAAGAAGGTTTTGGGGCTCGGAGTTTCATTTCAAAGTTTAGCTCTTTAGAGTTTTCAGTGAGTGTTCTTAGGATAACTTAATAATCTTCGAGATTAGAGGGCTTTCTTTTCATTTTAGGATTTTTGATTCTCAGGGTCTGATTCTTAGGTTTTGATCTTGTTAAGATTTTAATCTTACTATGACCTAATATCGTATTAGTTTACCGTCACTAATCCTATGGTTTAGAATCGGTTCCTTACATCACTTCTCCATCTGAAGGGTTCATTGCGAAACGATTTATTTGGGATTAGGTGATGGTTAATACTTAGCAGTATATAATAGTATCTTCTCCATCTGAGTCACTGCTATTTTATACTAGACCGAAACTATGTCAGCTATTTAATTTTACTTAGCATAGTCAGTTTCCTAGATAGTAAAATTAAAAGAAATTGGCCTTTCTGGTTTTATGAAAGATAGTAGACGTTCTCCCATCGAGACATGCTATTTTCAAGTTATCAGGCTGTTGGCGAATTTATTTTTAAAATGGTAGAGGAAACCAAATTAAAATGAATTCAAACTTTTGCTCATCATAATTAACGATATTTTAATTATGTCATTCTTAGGATTAAAATGACTTTCAACCCACTCGCTTCTATTCTCAAATAAAACAAACTTACGAGACCAAACTATGTTGACTGTAAACGAAATTTGGACATTATATTAACTGCTGAGGATTATAAGTTTGTTCTAACTGAGATATGTCCACCAGTACCTGATGAGGGGGCTACTAAAAGGGAAACCCAGGCCCATCAGAAGTGGTAGAAAGCTGATCTGATGGCTCGCTGTTACATTTTGCCTTCAATGTTAAATATTTTGCAGCATCAGCATCAGTCTATGCACAATGCCTATGATATGATGATGAACTTCAAAGAAATATTTCAGGATCAAAATCGTGCTGCTAGGCAAGTGGCCATGAGATCTCTAATGAATGCAAACATGGCTGAAGGTACACCAATTAGGAAACATGTTCTAAAGATGATCAGTCTTCTGAATGAACTGGAGATTCTTGGAGCTAAAATTGACGGGAAAACCCAAGTCGATTTCATACTCCAGTCACTGCCTGAAAGTTTTAGGAAGTTTTGCCTGAACTATTCTATAAATAAGCTTAGTTACTCACTGGTAGAATTTCTTAAGGAACTTCAAGCAGCCGAGAGTGTTCTTAGGAAGCCATGTTCTGTGCATGTGGCTGAGAAAGGTTCTTCCTCTAAATCGAAAGGTAAGAAAAAGAAAAAGGTTCAGACACAGGAAAACATAAATTTAAAACCAGTTAAGGGACCAAAAATTGGCGTGAAGAAGCTGAGAGGCAAGTGCTATCACTGTAACCAGTTTGGGTATTAGAAAAGGTAATGTCCGATTTTTCTCAATAAGAAGAATAAAAAAGGTAATTTTTTTTCACTGGTTGTTGAAACATATTTAGCGGTGTTATCTACTGGTACCTAGTGTGTAGATACGGGAGCCACTAATCATG
>JAOTRH010015610.1:0-22648 GCA_034768845.1 Heliamphora exappendiculata | reverse complement strand
TCTGAGAGATTCATGATACATGCCTTTTCTATTTGGAGGGTTATCCCCTGAAAATCAATAGCCACTCATGGCTGTTGGTTTCTAGGCTTCAATTTCAATTGAATGGCCAATCCAATTGTAATTGATCTAGCTAGTGAAATCTGAATTTCAATGGCCAATGAAATTCACAGATTCCAACAACGATCAACACAGATTAAATAGGGAACAAGAACACCTACAAGAACACGAGAATTTACGTGATTCGACTGACTGCCTACCTCCACGAAAAAGAGAAAACAATCCACTATATGTCAATATGGAATACAAGCTTTATTCTGTGGTAAATCCACCTTTTGTGACATTGCTACTTGCTTATGATCTCTACGTAATCTGCCCATAGTTTTCCTGTGATATGACAATTTTTCACTGCACTGATTCTGATGCTGTTGATTTGAATCATCATCACCTGATTTTTTGGGTAAATTTTTCTGAAAAGCTCCACCTTGATTGCTGCACTATTCTTTTGAATTTCTGATATACTCTGTTTGTCAATCTGACTAAGCTCTAAATGTCTGTGTCTCATGCCGTCCCTACTAGATTCTACCTATGTGGTAGTGGTAACTCCACCTACCACCGTGTCCCTTACCAATCTGTAGAAACCATCTACTTTTTGTCCTTTCATGATTATTATAGCCCATCTGCTAATTTTCATTACTTCACCTTTTGCTGTGAACCCATAACCTAGAGAATCCAATGTTCCCAAAGAAATTAAGTTTTTCTTTAACCCCAGAACAAGCCTGACATTCTCCAAAATCCTTACAACCCCGTAAAGCATCATGATTTTGACTGTTCATATTCCAATTGATTGATACACTGAGTCATTTCCCATTAAAATAGTACCCCCATTGCAAGACTTGTACGAGTTAAACCATTCTTTAACTGGACAAATATGGTTTGAGCATCCTGAATCTAATATCCATAACTTTGACAGAAAATCAAAATCTAAAGAAACTGAAAGTGCATCTTCGTCTACCTCACTGTCTAATGATTTTTCGACAAACTAACGGATTCTGCAGATGCTTTTTTACTCTTTTTTTCTTTCAAATGTTGCTTCAATTTTTGGCACTGTCTCTTAAAGTAACCAGTTTTGTGGCAATAGAAGCATTGCACGTTCTTCCTTGCATGTGACTTGAATCGAGATCTCCCTTTATTGGAACCCTTCTCACTAAATATACTATTTTTTCTACTTGACTCAGACTTAGCTAACAACAGTCAGTCTACATATGATTCACCATCCCTCTTTATCTTCTCATGTGACAAAAGAACACGCCGGTGACCTTTTCAAGTTCTAGGGTGTCCTTCCTGCATATCAGAGTCGTCACCAGATGATCATAGGATGTTAGAAGTGATGCCAAAAAGGAGTATTGCCTTATCCTCATCATCAACCTTTACTCCAAATTTGAATAACTGTGTAATAAGCATATTAAACACGTAGAGATGTTTCAAAATATTTGTGCCTTCCCTCATCTGTAGTCCATACAGTTAGTTCTTCGCGTACAACTTATTGGCTAAATTTCTCTCATGTAGAGACCTTTCAACTTTTGTCAGATCTCGTGCGCTGTTTCCACATCAAGCACATTGTAAATAATCTCGTCTCCTAGATTCAACCGAATCAAACTCGCGGTCTTGAAATCAATGTCCTCCCAATCATTATCGGACATCTTATCTGGCTTCTTGGCCTTGCCGAGTAACGCCTTGACGACCCATTATGGGATTACCAGATCCTTAATCCGTCTCTGCCACAGAGAGAAGTTATTCTTTCCGATAAATTTCTCGACTTTAAATATGATGTTCACCATCTCTACTGTAGTCTTGTGACCAAGCCTTTAACCTCGCTTTGATATCAATTGTTAGGATTTAACGTGCATAAATCTCCTACGCAGCGAAAATAAGAGCGTAAGGTATAATAAACACAGATCAAATAGAGAACAAGAACTCAAGAATTTACGTGGTTCGGCTGACTGTCTACCTCCACGGAAAATAAGAAACAATCCACTATATGTCAATATGGAATACAAGTTTCACTCTTTCACTCACACAATGTCTATGACCTTAAACTTGAGTCTCTTTTTCTCTCTCTATACTCTTTTTAGCTTCTAACTTGAGCCTCTCTTGGTGTATAGACGATCTCTCTTAGTTTTATAAAACATAAAACCCTTATATATGCATTTCCTAGGTTTTAAAAAAAAACTTAGCGCCGCAAACTGTTTTGCGGTGGGCCACTCGAGTAGACCTCTGACCGCTCAAGTGGTAACTAACCCGAGACCTTCATGTGCATAAGTCCACTCGAGCGAACTCCTGCTCGCTCGAGCGGTTATAGTATCGAGAGCTTCATTCAGAAAATTGAATCCACTATGTCAAGTTGTCCTATCGACCTTGGATTTCAAAATTCGAAACACCAAACCAACACCTCCATGAGATTTCGAATGAAGTGATGGTGAATGTTGATGTGCTTGGTTCAAGAGTGTTGAACCAAATTTTTGAAGATGGTGATAGCACTAGTGTTATCACAAAACACTATTATAATGTATTGAGTGATTCCATAATCCTGAAGCATTTGCTTCATCCAAATAAGTAGAGTACGATAACTCTCGACATCAATGTATTCTGTCTCAGCGATGGAGAGAGAGACACAATTTTATTTTTGTTGTGCCAAGCAATCAAACAATGTTCAAGATAAAAGTAAGCACTTGAGGTACTTTTTCTATCATCAACATTGCTAGCCCAATCGGCACCAAAAAAGGCTGCAAGATCAGAGTTAGACTAACGTGGATACTAAAGACCAAGATTACTGGTCCCTTTGACATATCGATTAATGCGCTTAATAGCGATATCATGAGACATTTTTGGGCTAGCCTAATATCGGGCACAAACACCAACACTGAAGGACAAGTCAAGACGACTAGCAATAAGATACAACAAATTACCTATCATGCTTCTATATAGTGTATGATCAACATTTTTTCTAAGTTCATCTTTAACAAGTTTGACACTCGTACTCAAGGGAGTTCTAGCATCTTTAGCAAGTTTTAGCCCAAATCTTTTCACAAGATCTTTGGCGTAGGCAGATTGAGACAAAAAACTGCAACCTTTCACTTATTTCATCTGAAAACCTAGGAAGTAGCTCAATTCTCCTATCAAACTCATTTGAAACTCATGACTCATTTCAGCACCAAAAAGATGAAGGGAACCATCAGAAGTTGACACAAAGACAATGTCGTCCACATAGATTCGAGTAATAAGAAGGTTATGCTCCTTTTTTCTAATAAAAAGAGTACGGTCAATGCCCCCTCGAATGAAACCTAAAGTCAAGAGATGAACAATTAAACCTAAAGTTAAGAGATGAACAATTAATCTCTTATACCTACCTCTCGGGGCCTATTTGAGTCCATACAAGACCTCCAAAAGCATGTAGACACAATTAGGGTTACAAGGGTCTACAAAGCCTTTTAGTTGCTCCATGTACACTTTTTTCCTTAAATCCCCACTGAGGAATACACTTTTGAAATCCATTTGATAGAGTTTCGGACCTGGGTGAAAAATCAAGGAGAAAAGGAGGCAAATAGACTCCAACCATGCAATGGGAGAAAAAATTTCATCAAAGTCAATACTCTCAATTTGGCTATTACCTTGTGCCACAAGCGTAGTTTTGTTTCTAACCACAACATCATTTTCGTCACATTTGTTTTTGAAAATCAATTTTGTACCAATTATGTTGTTGTCTTTAGGTCTAGGGACAATGCACTAAATTTCATTTCTTTCGAACTGATGGAGCTCTTCTGGCATGGTAATGATCCAATTCTTATTGCTAAGAGTTTCTTCAATTTTCTTGGGTTCAAAAGAATAAGTGTAGCACATGTAAGTGATATCATTTTTTACTTTTTCTTCTAGTCAACATATCATCCTTGGGGCTTCTTATCACTTGATCAAGAGGATGGTTTTGTCTTAACCCTTGAAGAATGTTCCAAGGGATCTAGGTCAATGTGTTCAATTTGTGACTCTAACTCCATCTTGGTTATCTTTCTTAACATTTTCATATTTTTCTAGCTCATCACTGGATGAGACTTCATAGGCATTGATGAAGGAGAAGAGATTCTTATCCCTGAAAGATATCCCAAACCTCACCGTCTTCGGAAAACCTATGGCTATCATAGGATGAATCAACTACAACAACGTTAGAAGACTCCATGAGGGTAGTGGTTCAGAAATTTCAAACCCAGTACACTCTACTCAACGTGGAGAAGCATTGAAAAGTCCCGTCATCACTTTTGGGATCAAATTTTCCTAAAGACTCGCTTTCCCTAAACATGTTACACTTGCTACCAAAGACACAGAAGTACTTCACATTTAGTTTCTTACCATTCCAAATCTTATAAGAAGTGTGTGAGGTGCCAAGCCTAAGGTAGACATGATTAACAGTGTAGCATACAGTGTTAACATCATTAACCCAAAAGTTCTTAGGGACCCTATTAGCATGAAGCACAACTATTGCCATTTCTTGTAGAGTTCTATTTTTTCTCTCAACAATTTCATTTTGTGTGGTGTGCAAGGATCCAAAAACTCATACTTGATCCTCTATCCTCGTAGTATCTTTCGACATCAGAATTTTCATACTCCTTACCATGACCACTCCTAATACGTACAATGGGGCACCCTCTTTTATTTTTATTTTTTTGGCATATGACTTTAAAGAGCTAAAAGGTGTTAGACTTTTCTCTTAGAAAACCTACCCAAGCATACCTAGAGTAGTCATCTACGAGGACCAGGATGTACCACTTTCCACCCAAGCTTTCGGTTCTAGTTGGTTCGACAAGGTCGATGTGAATTAGCTTAAGGGGTCTGGTTATAGCAACAAGATTGGTCCTTTAATGAGTACACTTAGTCTATTTTTCTTTCAAGTAATCACTTTAGACTAGACCCTTACCATTGGCCAATTTGGGAACACCTTTCGCCAGCTCTTTGCTAGTGATTTTGATTAGCTCAACAAAGTTGATAGGGCCTAACTGTTGGTGCCACAACTCCATATCATCAAGTAAAGTTCTGTGATAGAAATTCTCAATTTTGGACACAATATAATAGCAATTATTAGGAGAACGTATGCCTTTCACAATGCATGGACCAGAAAAATCAATAATACAACATTCATTTTGAGAAAACTGAATATTATGCTTATCATCACAAAATTGACCGATGCTTAACATATTCGCCATCAATCATCACTCTCATCATCCCAAGACATAGTAAAGCTCTTTTTTTTTTACGTTTTTTATGGGTGTTGGCACATTCAATTTGAATATGTCCAAACATATAACTCATGATATTGGATTTCCTGAGGCTTGTTATAAGCACTCAAGTGCTTTGCTAGCGCCTAGCGACCGTTGAGTACTAAAAAGTCAAGAAAGACGCTTGATATCCTAGTGCTCGAGCACATGGTGAATGCCTTACGAGTGCTAGCTACTGGGAGAATTAAAAAGTCACCTAAAGGGCTAGCGCTCAAGCACCTAGCTAGCGCCACATGAGCGCTGGCTTCTAGAAAGCAAGAATGACTCCTGAGAATTCAACACTCGAGCACCTAGCAAGTGCCTAGCGAGCAATCTTTTCTAGGAAAGGCCAAAAGCATAGAGGGAAAAAGGGTTTAACAAAAGAAATGCAAGGACGTGCATGCAAAGTGTGACAAAAGGACACTTTGATCATTAGAACTGATCAACCAAGACACCTACGGTACAAACTACCCAATGTCAAAGACAAAATGACTCAAATACACACTCCAGCAATTTTGTTAGACACTCAAAAATTGCCAATTACATTAACAGAGTGTTTTGATATTGATATATGTGATTTACGTGTTGAATACCATGATTGTGCTAAAATTAGGACTTTTAATTTGTTTGTATTTCTTTTGCTAAAACTAGAACTTTTAATTTGTCCTAAACTAGTATAGATTTTAAATTTCAAGAATATGCTCTATTTTGAATCTTTAATTTTTAATTTTGCAAAGTTAGATTTTTAATTTTTTATTTTCTTCTTAAACAGACATGGAGCGGTACTTAAAAAATATCACAGTTAGAAATCTCCAAGTCTAAAAGAAGTGATGACAATTATTTCTCAAAATTTAGCTATATTATGGGATTTTTTTATTTCTTTTTTTAGCTTATACCAAATAAGAAAAATTCTCCTTGTTAAAGGATAATTTTAAACTGCTAGAAAAAAGATAAAAAGTAACTTTCTACCATCACTTTTAAAAAATATTTAAGTAAAAAGAGCTAAAATTGACTTTAGACTAAATGAGGTCAGAGTTAGAAGAAAATATTTGGTGTCCCCTCTAATGCAACTTTTTGGCTCCCCCACCGACTAAGTCCAATTGAAGTTGAGAATGAATTTCTCCATCTCTAATGTGATGATGGCATTAGATGAATTCATAAACTCAGTACTTCTCTCGTGTAATACTTGTGCATGAGGACCATCATCGATTGTATTATAATTAGGTTCTTCAATTATATTATCATCTCGCTCATCCATAATGATCATGTTGTGTAATATTATGCAAGACGTTATAATATTTTTAGTGTTTTACAATTCAAAAAAACGTGTAAGTCCATGTACAATTGCCAATCAAGCTTAAAGCACCCCAAATGCATGTTCTACTTCTTTCCTTGTGAATTATTGGGCTCAAGCCGAAAAGATTTTCTTTTGTCCTTGCAAATGTAAAATTATTTTCATATATGTTGTCCATGGAAAGATATACCATTGGTAAAATAGTATCCCATTGTATAATTATTACTATTGATGGTTTAATTTACTTGAAGAGCTTGTCCTTAAGCAAGCTCAATAAATAAAGACAACCTACTTAGCACATTGATATATTATTATGAGACCTAAGTATTTCAAAGATTGCACACCATATTCAAAGAACAAGTGAGGCTAGAACTTCTATAATACTTGTTGGTTTATACCTTATTATGTAACTAGATAATTTTTTAATTCTCATGCATACAATCAATAAACTAAGAGGATGTATAAGTAGTTTAACAAAAAAATCGTTGGACCTTCAATCGAATTTTGTTCAATTTGTTAGAATTTGTGAATTCAATTGGCCATTGAATTCTAAAATTCAATAGCTGAATTCAATTAACAATTGAATTGGCCATTTAATTGACAATTGAATTCTAGAATCAATGCCATTCATTGGCAATTGATTTCTTTTGTAACTCTCCATGAGTGAAAATCTATATAAAGCTGCATTCCTTCTCTAGTTTTAAAAAAAAAAAGAAAAAAGAGAGAAAAACACAAGAGCAAAGATGTGTGCACAGAGGTAAGAGGAGAGTATACAGACAAGTTACAAACTGTGAGAGAAAGAAAGACAGACGAGGTGCGTTCGTAGCCGATCTTTAGCGGTGTTTCAACGTTCGGGTCAACCATTTTATCCTGGGAGAGTAACGCCACTGGAGAAACCTACAACACCCTCGATAAGCGGTGAATCATTCTTAAGAAAATTGCGCTTGTAAGAATCGATTTGCATATTCTGTTCATGTTATTTCTGTAATTTTATTTTTGTAAATTATGTTTATTATAATATTTGAAAGTTAATAAAGATGTATTTTCTGGATCATCCAGCATATATCTTGTGGCGTTATATTTCTCCAACAATCTTAAGAATGATTCAGTTTTTAAAACCTACTTGGTTTAGATCTTCTTTTTCTTTACTAGAAAATACATACATAAAACGTATATATACATGTTTATATTTCTAACATATTCTGTGAGTATGTTCAGGTTTTATGAATTCATTGCAATATGGGAACATTATCTTATTCAGAATAATGTATTCAAAATAATCCAAACGACAGTGGTTGGCTTTCCGCCAACACCTAGTTGTTGTTTTGAAATTTGAGATCTGGTCATTTGTGTCAACATTTTTTGACACTTGCTTGTGTCGACACATTTTCTGTTTGTGTCGACCATTTTCTTTTATTGGTGTTGAGTTGAACCCTCGGTTCTTTTGTGTCGACACACCTCTCTGTTTTTGTCGACACCTACCTCTGTTTAAAACTCTCTGTTCTTTTATGTCGACACCTCTCTCTGTTTGTGTCGGCACCTACCTTTGTTTGGAACTCTCGGTTCTTTTGTGTCGATACATTTCTCTATTTGTGTTGACACCTACCTCTGTTTGAATCTCTCGGTTCTTTTGTGTCGACACCTGGGGTGTTTGTGTCGACACCTTTCTCTATTTGTGTTGACCATGGGTTGTTTGTGTTGACACTTTTCCATGTTTGAGTCGACACCTTTGACGTTTGTGTTGACATTTTTTCTGTTGGTGTCAATCTTTTCCTTCATGTGTCGACACTTCGCTATGATGCTTAATTGAGATATGCTTAATAGAGATCTGATCGGCTAAGGCCGTAGGCAGCCGTGCGCGGATGACCTTTGAAAGGTTGAATGGTTCAGCCTTCTGGGGTTTGGTAGCACTTATTATAAGCAATGATGCATATCGTTTTGATTTCGAGGGTGCTGCCCTCAAGCTCCCGCTCGGGGCGCCGCCCCCAGGACCCCAGGGACCTGACTGGGCAGGTCGATCCCCACTGAGGGTGCTGCCCTCAGACTCCCTCCTAGGGGCAGCGGGCACGGCACCCTAGAGCCCCCACCAGGGGGCGCGCTCCCTGAAACCCCGCCACGTGATAAACTATATTTGGGGAAATTAAGTTTAAATTGTTAATATATTTTTATTGTCGATATTGTGAAGATCTAATATGTGAATTAATCTTATTTTAGAAAACATATCGACTGAAAAATAAGCTGCTCCTAAAAAACAAGTTGCTCCTATGCCTGGTGTTCCAACTGCTCATTTATCTCATGTAGACAAACCAGAAAAGTTTGAAGGAATAGTTGACTTTAAGATATGGTAATAGAAAATGGTGTTCTAACTCACCACTCTAAATCTTGCCAGATACCTAACTGAGGAAGCTCTAGTTCCTAATGAGAAAGCAGATACTCAAAAATTAATGACAGTTGATAATTGGAAGAATGCCGATTATCTGTGCAAAAATTATATTCTAAATACTCTAGATGACTCATTGTATTCTGTGTTCAATGAGGCAAAATTGGCTAAGGAACTGTGGAAGTCCTTTGATCGAAAGTACAAAATTGAGGGTGCTAGGTACAAAAAGTTCATAGTAAGTCGGTTCCTTGATTATGTGATGAATGACTCAAAACTTGTGACAGTTCAAGTCTAAGAGCTTTAGATTTTGATCAATGAGATCAAAGCAGAAGGAAAGTTACTGAGTGAAGCATTCCTAGTGGTTGCAGTCATCCACAAGCTTCCTGAAACATGGAAGGAATTCAAGAGTTATCTAATATTCAAGATTAAGGAGATGACTCTGGAGGTTCTATTCTTCAAGCTTAATGTTGAGGAAAAAAATTGAGCAAAGAGCAAGAGTGTCAGGTCCAACTCCAACTTGGCCAATGTGATGGAAGTTGGAAACTCTTCAAGAGCAAAGAAGAGTGTTTATGACAGGTACGCCAACACAAGGTTTGACAAAAAAGTCAAACTAGGACCAAGAGGTCATATTGGCAAAAAGCAAAAAGAGAAATTCTAAGAAAAAATACTTTAACTGTGACAAGTTTGAGCATCGTGCTTCAGAGTGCAAGAAGCCGAAGAATTTCCAAGCTCAAGCTCATATGGTAGAGGCAACTGAGGGCGTCTCAAATATTGTTCTCTCAGCCGTGGTCTCTGAGGTGAATATGGTATACTCAAATCCACAAGAATGGTAGATAGACACAGGGGCCATTCGCCATGTCTGCTGTGACAAAAAAATATTTAACATCTTCGAGATGGGGGCCCATGGTCAGAAGCTGTATATGAGAAATTCAGCTACCTTAGATGTGTTGGGAAAAGGCCAGGTGATCCTCAAGAAAACATTCGGAAAAGAGCTGATATTGAATAATGTGTTCTATGTGCCAGATATTCAGAAGAATCTGATAAATGGGTCTCTGTTGAGCAAGCATGGGTTTCGGATGGTCTTTGAGGCAGACAGAGTTACTCTGTCTAAGGCAGGGATGTATATGGAGAAAAGATATGCGACCAATGGTCTATTCAAAATGAATATAATGACTGTCATTTTCGCTGCTAATAAAATAAAATCCCTTGTTGCTTATGTGTTTGAGTCTTCCAATTTGTGGCATGGTAGATTATGTAATGTTAATTATGATTCTATGCATAGATTAATTAACTTGGAGTATATACTTAGTTTTGATATTGTAAAACCCACAAGTGTGAAACTTGTGTGGAGGCTAAGTTAACCAGATTTTCATTTCACTTGGTTGAAAGAAGCACCGAGCTACTAGGTTTGATTCACACTGATGTGTGTGATCTGAAATATGTTTAAACTCTCAGTGCTAATAAAGACTTCATCATGTTTATTGATGATAGTATAAAGTACTGCTATGTATACTTGCTAAAAAGCAAGGATGAAACTTTAGACAAATTTATTCTGTACAAGAATGAAGTTGAAAACTAACTTAGCAAAAAGATTGAGGTGTTGAGAAGTGACCGAGGTGGTGAATATGAATCACCGTTTGGTGGACATTGTGCTGAGCACGGAATTATCTACCAAACCACTGCATTTTACTCACCTCAGCAGAATGGGACTGTTGAACGCAAAAATTGTACCTTGAAGGATATGATGAATGCTATTTTGGTGAATTTTGGGTTGCCTCAAAACATGTGCGGTGAAGCGGTTCTCACCGCTTATCACATTTTGAATTTAATACCTCGCAAGAAGAATGGAAAAACACCTTATGAGTTGTTTAAGGGTAGAAGGCTTACCTATAATTACTTAAGAACATGGGAGTGTCTTGCGAAGGTAGCTATTCCTCCTCATAAGAATGAGAAGATAGGTCCAAAAATTGTTGATTGTGTTTTCATCGGTTATGCGCAAAATAACAGTACTTATCGATGTCTTGTGTATGAATCTGCAATAACATATATTCACAAAAATACAGTTATAGAGTCTAAAAATATGTTATTCTTTAAACACGTATTTTCGTATAGATCCATAAAAGAGTTCAGTTCAATAAAATAGACTTTGCATCATGCTAATGATAGCAGTAGAGATCAAGAAGAAAAAGTTAATTAGAGCCAAGACGTAGCAAATGGGCTAAGAAATCAACCTCTTTTGGTCTGAATTTTCTAACCTACTTGTTAAAAAATGAGCCTCGTATATACAAGGAAGCTGTGAGTTGTGCGGAGGCTCCATTTTGGAAAGAAGCGATTAAAAGCGAGATTGATTCCATACTGTAGAACCATACATGGAAACTAGTGAATTTGTCACAAGGTAGTGAGCCTTTGGGCTACAAATAGATCTTCAAGAGAAAGATGAAAGCAGATGGATCAATAGATAAGTACAAAACTAGGCTTGTTATAAAAGAATATAAACAAAAAGAATGCCTAGATTAACTGCTATTGTGGCCTTACGAAATCTAGCGATACATCAGATTGATGTAAAGACAGATTTTCTAAATAGAGATTTAGATGAAGAAATCTACATGGAACAACCTGATTTGGGCCGAAAAGAAAAGTCTGTAGGCTAGTTAGATATTTGTATGGTCTAAAGCAAACTCCTAAATAATGGCATGAAAAGTTTGACAATGTAGTATTATCTCATGAGTTTTGAATCAACAAATGTGACAAGTATGTATATGTCAAAGACACTGATGAAGGTTATGTCATCATGCGTCTCTACGTTGATGACATGCTCATTGTGGAAAGTAATGACAAGGTTATTCAGTCCACTAAAGATATGTTGAATTTAAAGTTTGACATGAAGGATATAGGTCTCGCTAACGTAATTCTCGGTGTCCAGATCAACAGAACATTGGACGGCCTTACGTTGTCTCAAACTCATTATGTTGACAAGATTCTGCGAAAATTCAACAATTCTGACACTAAAGTCGCCAGGACCCCGGTGGACATGAGTACCCGTTTATCCAAGAATGGGGAAAAAGTATCTCTTAATTGGAATATTCTCAGGTCATCGAGAGTCTAATGTACTTGATGAGTTGTACAAGGCCTAACATAGCCTACTCAGTAAGTAGACTGAGCCGATACACAAGTTATCCGGGACATGGTCATTGGAAAGCGATAGTTAGGTTACTACGCTATTTGAGATATACTCGTGATCTGGGACTGCACTACACCAGATATCCAGCAGTAATAGAAGGGTACTGTGATGCAAACTGGATATCGAACACGAAAGACTCAAAGTCTACAAGTGAATATGTATTTCTACTGGTTGTGCAGCCGTATCTTGAAAATCTTCCAAACAGACGTGTATAGCACGTTCTACAATTGAATCATAATTCATTGCTTTAGATAAAACAACTAAAAAAGCCGAATGGCAACAGTAATTTCTTGAAGATGTTCCAAGATGGCCTAGACTTGTGCCAACTATATGTATCTATTGCGATAGTTAATCGGCAATAGGTAAGGTACATAGTCATATGTATAATGGTAAGTCTAGACATATACGTCGTTGACATAATACCATTAGAAAACTACTCTCAAGTGGGGTTGTTACAATTGGCTATGTAAAGTCAAATGATAATATTGCGGATCCCCTAACCAAAGGGTTAATTAGAGAGTTAGTTGAAAGAGCATCGATGGGAATGAGATTAAAACCTGTAACATAAAAAGGTATTGTGAAGAAAAATTCAACCTAGCTGACTGGAAATCCTAAGATCTAGGTTCAATGGGACAACCTAATTGCGTATACTTAGGATAATCACCGTGGAATTTGTGAAGTCTTACCTATTCCTATGTGCAGCAGTGATTTAGGAGGTTAAGCATTAACTTTTAATGACTTTTACTGGTGAGCCAGACTGGTATAGAGAAATACTATTGGATAAAAGTCACCTATGTGAGTATGAAGTGGGGCTGCTTCTTTGAGAATTTGACAAGGCGAAATTCTTGAAAAAATACTTGCAGAACCAGAAAAAGTGTTTCATGGCCAAAACGAACACAATCGTGTGAACAAAAATTTCGTTGTGAAAGTTGTTATGTGAATCATATTGTCTCGATTTACTGTTGAGGCAACACAGTTCAAGGCGGTACCGTCCACTTGTTTGCTGGTAAATTCGATAGGTTCTCACAAGGGAAGGTTCAAGGTTAACCGCTACCTATCCTATGCAGGGACTTTCAGTTGTTTATCTCTGTTGTAGTGAGCTTTGTAATCTAGATTTATACTCCCGCCAATTTCATTCATAAGGGGATTCCTGGAATTTGTGAATTCAATTGGCCATTGAATTTTAAAATTCAATAGCTGAATTCAATTGACAATTGAAGTGGCCATTCAATTGGCAATTAAATTCTAGAATCAATGCCATTCATTGGCAATTGATTCCTTTTGTAATCCTCTATGAGTGAAAGTCTATATAAAGCTTCCTTCCCTCTCTAGTTTTCTATAGAGAGAAAAACACAAGAGCAAATGTATGTGCACAGAGGTAAGAGGAGAATATACAGACATGTTGCAAACTGTGAGAGAGAGAAAGACAGACGAGGTGTGTTCGTAGCCGATCTTTGACGGTATTCCAACATTCGGCTCAACTATTTTATCCTGGGAGAGTGACGCCGCTGGAGAAACCTACAACACCCTCGGTAGGCGATGAATCATTCTTAAAGAAACTGCGTTTGCATGACTCAGTTTGTATATTCTGTTCATGTTATTTCTGTAATTTTATTTTCTGTAAATTATATTTATTGTAATCTTTGAAAAATAATAATAATATATTTTTCGGATCACCGAACATGTATGTTATAGCGTTATATTTCTCCAACACAATTACCACGTGACATTGGCGTGAGCATGATCATCTCTCGTTATCCGATTGACCCACTTTGAAAATCTAGAACTCGTCATTGAAGCCAGATAAATTCATCAATAAACAAATTGGGTAGGTGATTAGAGCCATAGAGAGAAAATAAAAATATATATGTAAGAATTGGATTGAGAAAATTGGTACCACTTAAAATTGAAGACTTGAAAAAATATGGCCATTGGACAATATGATCACTGAAAAATATGACCATTGGAGAATATTGACAGCCAGATAATATGACAATTGAAGAAAAAACATGACTATTGAAAAAAAAACTAATATTTTAAAAAATATAAAAATAAAATAATATTTTAAAGAAAGATAACTAAAATAGCTAGCTTTTTAGAAAGACTTGGCTGGGAATTATTGGAATATTTTTTATGGAGGAAGAGAAGATTTTTTTTTCTCAAAAACTTCTTGCAGAGTTTATACAGTAGGCGAATTTGGTATCTAGATATTATTTGTATCAATAATTTGGCATATCATGAATTTGTAACGAGTTATATATAAAAAAAATAGGAGCATTTTGAAAGGAGTCACATATCTAAAAAACATAAAAGAATTAGTCACATGTTTGTTTTCTTTTCAAATTCAGATCCTATTATATTTTTATTTACCTAATATGTCCTTAATTCTATCAAAATTCAGGATTAATCATTTAACACTCAATCACGTTTGGTTATTCTTTAAACAAATAAAAATAATTATTGCTCCTTTATAATAGAAATAGTTGTAGCCATCGAGAAACTTCTCAATTAAAAATTAATAAATTTAATTTTAAAATTGAAAAAAAGTTTAGGTTTGAAATTGAAAAATTTATCAATTTCTCAATTTTCTTAATTTCAAACTAGAGAAATTAGTTTTAAACTGAAAATTTTAAATTAAAAAATTTTAAATTTTGAAAATGAGAAATTAATTTTAAAATTTAGAAAAATGAAATAAACTGAAAAAAATTTCTTACTTGTTTTAAACTGACAAATTTCTCAGTTTCAAAACAAATAAAAAATTTATCAAAATTTTAAATTTTATTATTTTTATATAATTTTTTTATTAAATATTGATCTTACTTGATACGTCTCAACGAGTAAGTTTTAAAAATATTAATTTGACAAATATATATTAAAAGTTATAGAATTTAAAATTTATAAGAAATTTTTTTAATAAATAAGATTCTATCTATAAATAAGGATAAATTTGTCACCATCAAATTTTAGATTTAAAAATGAAACTATCTTTAAAACCTTAGTAATGAGACCAATATTTATATAAATATTTTAAATAAGACTAATACTTCAAGGGGTTGTTTGATAATACAATTCAACACTTAATGCTGAATGTATTAAATGAAAATAAATTAAATTCGTTTGATAAGTAAAATATATAACACTTAAAATTTTAAGTGCCTCTTAAAAAGGCTAAATGTTTAGATAATTTTAAATAATAAGTCTTTTACTTATTTCTAACTGAATTTATAGTTACTAATACACAAAAATTGATGAACACCATTATGATCTCATCACTACTGCCATCTCAACTCCATTTCTATCGCCATTCCCACCTCACTCCCACCCTCATATCACTATCCCTATGCTGGGACTACTCCCTCGCCACCACCTTGCCACCATTCTCCTACTATCTTCATGCCACCACACCCACCACCACTGTTCCTATGCTACCATGCCGCCACCACCGTCCCCTACCACTCCACTGTCATCATGCCTCTATACCACTTTCATAACCCCTACCATCGCCACAATTACCACCTCCGCCACCCCTACCACCAATAAGCCACTTTGCTTCCACCATTCATCACCATGATCCTACAACCATCATGACGGTCATAACCCCATCATCAGCATTGCCACCGCCACCACCACCACCATACCCTCATCTCCACCGCCATATAATCATCACTATGCTATACACTACCCCTATGCTATTGTTAGTAGAATAATGCCACAAACACCTACATCACAATTACAGCCACCCCTAACCTCCACCATCCCCACCACGAATGCTATAATCACATGCATCACTGCGACCGCCAACATTACCTCATTTCCACCGCCATACAACCAACACTATTGTTGAAAAGGTAAAGAAAATCCATCATTGAAATAGACGGATCGATAGGTCCTGAGACCAACCGATAAGCTTGTAAAAGTACTACAAGCTACCCTAAATAAATGGATAAATTGATCAACAATATTGCAAGCAGTCAAAGATAGATTGGTGGACAAATCAATTGGGATCGATCATTGATCGAGCGATTTAAGAACCAATTGATCGGTCTGTTTTGGGATTGTGTTTTTAAAGCTGCTAGGGGTGCAGTTGTTCTGTGTATTAGACATAGTTTCTTTTACTGTTTTTCTCCAAAACATTATTATTGTATTCTCTCAAAGATTTTTGTAAAAAGTGTGAGCCCGTTGATGTAGATACAACTTGTCGAACTACGTAAATTTGTGTTTTGTATCATTGTGACCGTCTTATTGTTCATTTTTTATTTTTTTATAACTTGTGCGTACTTTGTGTGACTTGTGGATTAGATTGTTCATTGTGATCAATTCCCAACAACTATACCACCACCACATGTTAGTGCCACCATCTCAATGTCTGAATCACCTTCACCACAGTCGCCACTACACAAATCCCACCATATCACCATATCCACCTTCGCCATACCACCACGACGTCACCATTCTCACCATGCCGCTACTATTATACCACCACTACCACCACAATATAAAAATTAAAAAATATATTAAAAATATAAAATTCTAAATACAAAATTCTTGTGCATATTAAATAACTAGTTAGTTTTAATTTATCACTTACTTTTTTATCACAGTTTCTTAACTTAAATAATTCAGCATTCAGTTTTTAGCACTTAGGTGTCGTTTGGTAACGTTTATGTTTTCTGTTTTCTATTTTTGTTTTTAAATTTTTCGTAAACTGTAAACGAAAACATGTTTGGTAATTATTTTTGTTTTCAAAAAACTGTAAACAGTTTTCAAAAATTACAAAATTTTTAGAAATAAAAAAAATGTATTTTTACTTATTTTGTAAATAAATTTTGATTGAATTTATCTGTAACCTCCAACTACCACTTTTTAAACATTTATATTACCAAATATATTTTTATTTTTATTTTATTTTTATAAATATAAACAAAAATATATTTTTTATTTTTCGTAAACAAAAAATAAAAAACTGTAAACGTTATTAAACGAGACCTTAATTTTTAGTTTTTAAATTTGAGTTCTAAATTTTATCAAACACTGCCATAATTAATCCTAAAAACTATTCCCTAATAATTTAAATAAGAGTTTGGACCTAGAAGTAGTTTATAATTTAAACTTTTGACATTTTAACTAATTAATTTAGGTAGTTATTAGCCTTAATACAGTTGTCAATGCCGCCTTCTATGGCTAGAAAGTATAGATACACATACGTAAAGTATTAACATCTGAAGGTTTTGGGTTTCAAAACAGTTGATGCCACTTGTACGATCCCGCTCTCGACAATTTGGCCATCAAATCCCCTTTGCTTCGGCCTCAATCTACTAAACCGATCTTCCATTCTCAATATCCACAGATCCATTGAGAGGATCTCGGCCGGCACGTCCTCTCCGGTCCGTCCGCCGTCTGTGATGGCGAGGGTTTGCGCCGAAGGGGAGGAGGCCTTTGGAATGCGAATTTGTCTCCTCGCGGTGGCGTTTTGCACCATCATCTCAGGCTCCGCCAGATCCGATCAGGACATGCGGGAGAGATTTTACGGCAATCTGTCTCTCAATTCGTCGGCGCCGAACTCCGGCGAGGGCAGTATCGCCAAAATATTCGACCGTGTTCTTGAAAAGGAATTTTCCGAGAACGATCAGCCTGAAGGTTAGCTTAATATCTTGTATCCACGTTTCACTCGCATAGTTTTAGCACCAATCGTGCAAAGCACTTGTCTTTGGCTTTGAAGAAATGTGTACCAAACGTGTAAAACATTGATCTGTTTCCTAAAATTCTTCATCTGCAGTTTTGAACGTGGTTTCAAGCCTGTAAAAATTAACTTTTTTCACTAAATTCTTGCAATATCTTGTAACTCGATTGAACTTTGCTAGAACAATTTCCATTTGAGGCTCGCTACATCGATTGCGGTCATCAGTTAATCCTGAGCTAAATGTCATCTCAAATTTCCATAAACTGCCCTTAGCTTTTTCTTTTTCATCTTTCCGCTCGTTCCGGCAGTGCTTTTAAGTTTACTACAATGGTTTTCAATGCATGTGACTAAAACTCTCACTAGCATAGCTACTAGTAATGGTTTCCAGTGCCTGACAATAAACTATCTGTTTAACCAACAACCCCCCACCCCCCCATTTCTCCCGCCCGTTTGGTGATCCAAACAGAAGCATCATTGTTCTGTCTAGTCCTTTCAGTATGGATTATATTTTTTTGGGTAGTGCTGAACAGCGTGCAAATGCCAGATAGTAACCACTAACTCAAATTCAGAATTCAGAATTGCATGCTATTCCGGAATAGTTGCTTACATGCTTATGGTTTGAAAACAATCGTTTGCCGATGCATATCAGTTTCCCAAAGTGTCATTGCCACCCCAGAGAGAAACTCTTGTTGAATATTTGTTTTGGAAATGGTTTCCCTATTGCTCTGTAGACATCCCAACTCCTCTTCAACAGACACCAGTTGGTTTAACTGCAATTAACGTTTTATGTGCACAAAATAGTACAACACTTTATGACTTTAGAAAAAGGATCAATTACTTGCACAAGTGCAACCAAATGGCGTCTTCTTCATTGGGTATCTATTTATTGACTGTCCTGTGTCCAGCATTCTATCTGTATATCAGCCCAAGTCCTTTACAACTAAGGATTTTTTTAACTTGCAAATAAGGAAAAGGGAATCGGAAGATAGTTTAAAGATGTTTTTAGCAGGTTGGCCATGGCATTTAAAATAGGACAAATCTCACTTTGCCCCCTTGTGGTACAGGCCATGTGCGAAATACCCCCCCCGACTATTAGAAATAACCATGTAACTCCAGTTTGTGGACTAAAACGCACCGTTAACCTCCCTTTACAACCTGCATTTGTACCAGCTAATTTGCTTCCACCTGGTCAGCACACCCATATTTCTCACTCAATGACCCCGTGGCCTGATGGACCAAGTTTTACCTCAGATCCACCCTAAGATGTGCCCGATATTGGTAAGCTTAATATTTCTGGATTCCCTTGCAATGATTACAAGCCTTCTACTTCTCAACCAGAGTAAAATTTGACCCATTTGTAAACCCCAAGGGGGTGTAGCAGCTTGGGGGTGAGAGAGTGGGCTGGGCTGGCAGGGTGAAGAGGAGAGGGTTGGGACGTGGTGGAGGAAGGAGGTGGTGGCTATGGAGAGAGGGAGAGGAGGGAGTAGGAAAGAAAAACTGTAGAAAGAGAAAGTTTTAGTGGTATTTTTTTAAAATTTGAATATTTACAAGGGTATTTTGCCTTAAAAATGGTTTTCTTTCATTACGGGGCTTGCAGATTACAATTAATGTTACTTTGGAAGGAAACGGTGATGGTGCATTTTAGCCTACAAATCATAGGGAGTTGTATGGTTATTTCTAAATGTCAAGGAATAATCTTCACATTGCCCATACCACAAGGGGATAAATTGAAAATTTCCCTTTAAAATATGCCTCATAAGCTATCTTTTCTATAAAATGCTTTTTGTTTAAGTGTTTCAACACATATCTTGGCCATAAATTGATGGTCATCTTAAATATTTGTTTGTGAAGCATTGCTTTACAACTGCATGGGGCATTAGGCATTACTGTATTGTGGTAGTGTATGTGACGCACCAAATTCCGGGGACATCAAGACTTATAAATAATAGTAAGGGTTATGCTACACGCCCAATTATATTTATCATAAAGGATAATTCAATTCTTATCATTACATTCCCTCTTAGATAATAACCAATAACTACATCAAAACAAGTATTTTGTTCAAGTTTTAGATTATATGTTTAAAAAAAAAAAGAAGGAACCTATAACTCTTACACACTCCATATGAGTGACAAAAAGAAAGTAGGACTTCATCTTCTCAAGCAGGCCCGAACTCCGCCTGGTCTTCAATTGTCCCTTTCTCAAAGAATTTTTTCCCTATCGCCTGCATGGAACACCCTGAGCTACGACGCCTAGAAAGAAAACTCTAAACCCTACCTTTCTAGCACATGTATTCAAGCTAACACAAAATTATGCAAGTAGGATAAATATGAAATGGCAATTTCATGAATGAGAAAGAAAATATGCTTGTAATCAACCCAACCACAAGGACACAAACCAATGGATCCATTCCAGAAGGTTCCATAAGATAAGACTTTGTTGGCACCTGAACGTCAAAACCATCGCGATTAACCCTCGTTGTAAAGTAATGACTGCATCGCCTAGTGTTATACCTCGGCTGTTTTATTCAGGTCACAATGGCGTGGGGTTAGGAAAAAACTTCAACTATCCACCTAAAGTGTCAATGATGCTTTCGTCGACGTCAGTCCAAAGTCTTAGAATCGGCACCGATTTCAAGGAATTCATAGAAGAACAACCCCCATTCAAGAAAGTATGGCACCATCACATTCCCGTATGCTATGTTCTCGTACGTTACGTTCTCGTACGTAACATATTTCAAGAGCACGCCTCAAGACGTAATATGGCTCAAGACATAGCACCGCTCAAGATGTATATGGTCCAACTATAACTCAAGGTAACGACCACCCCCAAGACATGAACCATGCATGAGTTATAACTAAGAATCCCAATATGCTTCTCAAGGTTTATTCCAGCATGTATTCAACTAGCATTCATGTTAACACATTTCAAAAGATCAAGGGTATAGCATGATAAAACTAAGCAAAAGAGCTTTAACATTTACTTAACATTCAGCAAAATGACAGTACCATGAACAGTAGTAGAAAACATACAATCTGTCTACAAATGAATAAAATACCATTTCAACTTCAAATGATCTGATTTTTTGACGGAAAACTGCTTAGGATGTTACATAACTTTTTCATTAAGAACTCTTGGTAAATTCCAAGTAAAAACAGGGGTTTAGCCCTCCCAAGAAAATGTGACAGATTCTTAGAAACATGGCTGTTTCTGTCCATGAAGTTCAGAGTTTCTTTTGACTTAACAAACAAAAAGGGCAGCCCAGCGCACGAAGCTCCTGCGTATGCGGGGTCCGAAAAAAGGAACGGATCACAAAAGGTCAATAGTAGTCAGCCTTACCTTGTATTTGCGAGATACTCTTTTCACACCTCGAGCCCGTGACCTCCAGGTCACACGGCAACAAATGGTATTTAAAATTTTTTAAACTTGGCAGGCTACATGATATTAGGAACAACTTTCATTAAGAAATCATTTCCAAAAAGTGAACGAAAAATAGGATTTTTCCCCTTACAAAATTACTGTCAGAAAATGCACGAGTTTGGGGAAAATTAATTTCTTAAAAATTGTCTAATGAAAATGGTCCAAATAATTTTTAGATAAAAGCTAACACCCATATCTAATTGTGGACACAAAAATGAGGTCAATATGATTTTTCTAGAGTTAATTAAAATTCCTAAAAGTTGGGTTTTATTGTAGCTACGAAAATCCTAAAGGTGACCATTCAACATCAAGCAAGCCTACTTTTTCTAAGGCAAGAGTTCATCTTTTCTACCATGGCTAGCATATATCTCAAGGATGCCACACATTCACAAGTCAAACAATATCCAAACAAAAAACCATTACTCAAAACTTCAAGGTTCAACTAAGTTTCCTATGGTTCTAACAACATTTTAACATGGTTTTAATTGATTTTTCATAGATTGAGGGGGTTGAGAAAAAGATGAGAGGAGTTTTAGATGTTAAGAGTAAGGATTTAGGATGTTTTCTTACTTGTTTTCTTGGATCTTGAAATTGGTAGATTGACTTACCTTTAAAACTTTTTTGCTTCTTCTTCTTCCTTCTCGTTATCCTTCTTCTTCCTTCTCGTTCTTCTTCTTCTTCTTCATCCTTCTGCTTCTCCCTTTCTCTCTAGGTGTGCCGAGTTTCAAGGGGGAGAGAGGGAGGAAGGTCTTCTTTTTATAGAAAAGGCTTAGGGAGTGAAATTACTTTTTTACCCTTTATGAATCTTGAAGGAGAAGTTTGGTTAGATCCTAAGGATTTGTTTGGTTTTCAATGAAAAAGACTAATTACATAGGTAGTTTGTAGCTAAAACTTAGCCAGGATAGATTTGGGGTTTGTTTGGATTAGTGGCAGACATGAGATAAGTTGAAGTGATGGGTGTTAGGCATTGTTTGACTTTTGAGGCTTGTTAAGTTATCAATTGTCCCAAAAGCTTAAGTTGTTAGGAAATGGACTCAACAATATATATCAAGCTATTCAACACTCCTCCTCACGTGTGACTCTATCTCGCATATGGAGAGACAAATAAATTGAACTAAACACGTGCACCAAATAAGATAGACATAGTGCACAATAACAAACATAACTGGGAAATATACGAAACTTGAACCTAGAATCTCCTAGAATTAAAGTTCTGATACCATATTAAGTCATCAATTATCCAAAAAGCTTAAATTGTTAGGAAATTGGCGCAACAATGCATATTAAGCTATTCAACATGGCTTAAACTTGATTATTGGATTTCAGAATTTTAATTAAAAACCAACACAATTTGGCATTCACTCCGATTGGCTGGCCCCTGCATTATTCTCAT
>JAOTRH010015599.1:0-22648 GCA_034768845.1 Heliamphora exappendiculata | reverse complement strand
ATACTTCTGTTTGAGTGCCGATCTATTAGTTTTGGGTGCTGATGGGTGAGGTTGGTAGTGGAGTTTATATTAAAGAAGTATTTTATGGCTTTTTCCACTTTTTTGGCACTAGCAAGTGTATTGATGTTGGAAATTAGTGTTTGGTGTTATGTTTGAACTTTTGAATTTTTTTTGTATTAGCAGGTGTGCTATTTTTAAAGTACTTTTGAATGTTCTGTTTGAACTGTCGTATTGAAAAGATATTCTATTTGGAACTTTTGAAACTTTTAATAATTTGCATTGAGGAGACTGATTTTTTTGCATTGAAATGATTTGTTGCATAAATTTTAAAAATTCACACTAAGATTGTTAGATGTATCTCAAGACATTCTAACTTGAACACATTTTGTAATTTGATGTTCACTGGTTACCAAATGTAAACTTAGTGTTCACATTGCAATGTGAATAACTTTTCACTGGTTTTCAAAGTTTCTTTAGGAGACAAAGGGTTTCAAAAATTAGGAGAAAACGATTAAGAAATTAAACAAATTGAGTATGTTTCCATTGCTAGATAAAAAAATCTATAACACCAGAGTTCTTGATTATGCAAAAAAAAGGCAGGGAAAGTGTGACCTAAAAATTGTTGTTGTCATATGTTCTTAAATTTTATCGCTATGTGATGATGTGCATTCATGTTAATAGCTATGCCATTAACTAATTATGGCTTTGATTGTAATTTTTGTTTGAGTTAAGGTTTTTTTTTTCCTTGGGGTGGGGGAGTTCTAGGTTCTCTGTGTTTGTGTGTGTGTGTGCGTGTGTGTTTGTTTTTCTACTACTTACAAAGGCTTGGGGGAGTTATAGACCCCTCTCTCGGTTGGTCTCTACCCTTTTTTTTCTAGAGAGGTCGAGGTCCCTCTATCTTATGTCTATTGTTATGTGGTTGTGTGGTTAAATTTTTTTCAATCATATATAGAAGTTTTGGGGTTTCGTAGACATACATTGTGGGTAGAGAGTTCCACATAAGTCCAATCGAGATCTCACAGACCACTTCTCAAAAATTTATGTCACGTTTTTTAAGCATTGGACTTGGCTCCTCCTTAAATTTATGAATTTTGTTAGAATCTGTGAATTCATTGGCCATTGAATTTCAGAATTCAATAGCAGAATTCAATTGCAATTGAATTGGCCATTCAATTGGCAATTGAATCCTGAAAACCAAAAGCCATGAGTGGCTATTGATTTCTATGTAACCCTTCCATGATGGAAAGGTTATATACTATCTTCACTCATAGAAGAGAAAGAGACAGAGACTGAGAAGAAAATCAATAGACAACCTGGAAATTAATAGCCATGAGTGATTATTAATTTTCCTGTAACCCCTCCATTTCTTTGTAACCCCTCCATGATGGAAGTGCTATATATACTATCAGCCTGAGGGAAAGAGAAACATACGAATATAGGAGGAAACAGAAAAGAGACAAGAGAGACAAAACAGACAGAAGGTGAGTAAGGAGAGATACAGTTCTCAGGTTATAGTGCAAGCTGCAAGAGAGAGAAAGACAGACGGAGAACGTTTGTAGCCGATCCTTGGTGGTGTTCCAACGATCGTGGAGTCGTTTTATCCTGGGAGAGACGCCGGTGGAATACCTACAACATCCTCGGTAGGCGGCGAATCATTCTTAAGGAAACTGCGATTGCAGGACTCGGTTTGCAAATTCTATTCATGATGTTTCTGTTATTTCATTTTCTTGTAATTTCAGATTACTGTAACTTGTTGAAAGTTAATAAAGATGTATTTCTAGATCACTGAACATGTAATTTTATTATGGCGTTAGATTATCTCTCAACAAATTTTTGTCAGCCCATTTAAATGCACAAAAAGGAACAATTTAAAGTCTCGATAGGTTAAAATACATTTGTAAGATACACACAAAACAATAAATTAGAAATAAGTGATGAATTTTTTTTAAAATTAACAAATTGTTAAGTGTGATTTATTGAAAAATAGCTCTGCATTTTGGGGTTTTCTTATGGTTAGAGTTTTTTTTATGTTAAATTGTTAGTTTTTATGGGAATTTACATGTTGAACAATGTGTTGTATTTAATAACTTTGCATTTTGGGGTTTTTTTAGGGTTAGAGTTTTTTTTATGTTAAATTGTTAATTTTTATGGGAATTTACATGTTGAACAATGTGTTGTATTTAATACTTGAAATAAATGTGCTTTTTTAACAGTCTACTTCGATTTATCTAATTGTCTATATGTGATTTTGTCAAAATAAATCACAGTTTTCAATTTGCAAACTATCACAAAATGGAATTCCTAGTTTTTAATTCACAATAGTTTCTGGCAAGTGTTTCTACGGTCAATAAATGTTTTTAATTGGTTGTTATTGTTGATAATAACATAATATCTAAAGTTGAAATGAATTCATATGTTTGTTATCGTTCGCTTTATTCATTTGTTTATCTAATTAGTTTTTGAAACCAAAGAACAGATAAGTCAGGCAGATTATTAGTTTTTGTTAAAGTCAATCTTATCTCGAATGATTATTTCGTCTTTTCGTTCTTCATTCTTCATTCTTTTAGGAATTTAATATTTGTTTATGAACTTTTATTAATTTGTGGGTTTGGCATTTATTTTAGTGTAACTTATAAGTATTTTAAGGCATACAATCATTTCATTAACAATACTATAAGATTGAACATTATGTTATCCTTTGATTAAGAGTAATTTGTTGCTTGATTGAGTATGCCACATCTTAATTAACTTGCTTGGTTTTTTTATTGATAAGTACACACAGCCTCTCGAATACTTTTCTCTTAGCAACATTTGAACTCCTCACCTCCTATTTGGGTGGGTGACACCGTACCATTAGGCCAAAGCTTATTAATAACTTGCTAGGAAAATATGCTAGATTCTTGAACTAATTGATTGTTGACAATTGAAATTGCTTATTGAAAACTCAAACATTTTGGTGTATTTATCGTACAATTTGGTGGTAGAGTTTTTGACTAATTTAATTTTTCACTATGTTAGTACTCTTAATGTTTGCTCTTGATTGTTATGCAAAGTTAGTATTGAAGACAAAATATGTTAAAATGTGCTTTTAGGCGCGGGGAATTCGATAGAAATACATTAATACAGTTGGTTATCAAGAATGCAGAAATAACATTATCCAAGAAAAATCATTCGGTTAATGAGAACGCAGTAGTTGTTGTGACACCGCATGAGACGAGGGAAGCGTAGAACATGGTTTTGAAAGAACCACTTAGGTAGGACAGAATCCCATGGATGATAGTGGACTGCTCCACTTCTTGAAAGGGTTGAGATTTTCAACATGCATTTTTGTATTTCGTGTTCGATGCATATGTTTCCTTGGTTCACGTACATTTAGAAAAAATGAATTTCCTTTTTCATGGCTCCTTTCATATTGTATTTGCATATGTTTCCTTGGTTCACGTACATTTAGAAAAAATGAATTTCCTTTTTCATGGCTCCTTTCATATTGTATTTGCAGATGTAAGTTATAATGGAGATGAATTTGTGAGATGTTTTAGTGATTTTATTAAATTACGAGAAAATTGCAAATATTGGCACATATATTTTGGCATGGGTTATGTTTATGAGAATAAATATTGAGAGGTACTTAATTATTTGAATTGTATTCATGAAAATTGTTCTACAGGCGCACGGGTTATTTGTTGGGATCTAGGCAAAGTCTGTATGTATTACGTTGCTTGCTTTTATTACATGGTATTTTATAAACGGTTAAATCGTTTGATTATTCGAAAAACAGGATAAATATTGTCAATTTTTTTAAAAAAATTTAATTTTTAGAATATTTTTTAAAAAATCATTGAAAGTTTGATGTCTTCATTCTCCTCTATTTTTATTGTTGTTCTTGCTGCTTTAGAGAAATTATTAAAATGTACGAATAATCTCAAAAAAATAGTGGGAGTGCCTTTAAATGTCGAATATGATGTGTTGTTTTTTCAAATTTTGATGACATTATCTGCATCGCACAATGTCCACTTTTTAATATTTATAAGCTGAATAAGGTTGTGTTATTTTTTCAGATTTTGACGGCATTATCTGCATCACACAAACCCCACTATGCATATATCCAACACAGGAGATGAAAGGTATTCAGCAAGTAAGAGTATTCCACAGGCCAAGTCACATATATATGGGCATAGTAGTTACATATTTATGTACCAACCATGTTGGGCGTATCGATTTTGTTGATTGGCATTTTTTTACTTAAAAAGTTGTTTTAATTTACCATTAGAAATTTGGGAGTGCATGTCATTATTTTGTAGAAGTGAAATTTCAAAATCTTAACATTAGAAGTGTTGCTAGGCTTCTAATCCTAACACTGCAACTTCTTTTAATTTTTTTCATTTATAGTTCTCGGCTATTGCCTCTGTCATGGTTTATTGTTTTTTATTTCACCCTCTTGCTTATTTCATTATTAACGAATAAATCATAAAGCACAAATGAATAAATCATAAAGCACACTCCATATCATTTGAATTGATTTTTTTTTCAAGTTTAAAGCATATAAGAGAATCTCTATGTTTCTTATTCTTTTGTTACGATATGAATAAGAGAATCTCCATGTCATTTGAATTGATTTTCTTAAACTATTCTTTTGGTTGGTGTATGTTATAGATTTGAAACTGAAGGTTTTAAATGTATGCATGAGAAGTAGGATGATGTGTGTTTGAGTTGTGGCTTTATTGTTGGGATTCAGGTAGAGCATGTGTATATTGCGTTGCTTAATTTTATTACATGTTATTTGGTAAACGGTCAAACTGTTGGATTATCTGAAAAATAGAAAAAATCTTGTCAAATTTTTTATAAAGTTTAATACTTAGAATAATTATCTATTTTTTTAATTAATTTATGCTATTGATTTCAAACTGAAAGTTTTAAATGTATGCAGGAAAAGTTAATATGAATTGAATTAAGTTGTGATTTTGTTGTTAGATCCGAGCAGAGCTTGTGTATATTGTGTTCATTGATTTTATTACGGGTTATTTGGTAAATAGTAAAATCATTGGATTATTCAAAAAATAGAGAAAATTTTGTCAATTTTTTTATAAAATTTAATACTTAGAATAATGATCTATGTATTGCACTTTAGAGAAATTATTAAAATGCACGAGTAATTTCAAAAACAATGGTGGTAGTACCTTTAGGCACGGGTAATACCTAGTTTCTTACAAAACAATAATAGGCTAAGAATACTGTATTTCTTTTTTATCCAGGGTGTTAAATTTACAATTTAGTTCTTTTACCCTTCTCAATTTTTTTTTCAACACAGTTTGACAAATTAGCAAATTACACAATAACACCCCCAACTCAAATAATGCACTGTCCGCAGGGCGAATAAAAGTGAAACAAAAGGAAAAGAAATTTACCGGGTAATAAGTAGTTGCTAAAAATAATACCTGGAATAGAAACTCATGCATCCAAATAGTAGCAAGTAGAGTAAAGATAGAAAGGTACAAATAGAAGAAATTGCATATATTATTAAGAACAACTGTGTTTTTATTACATGAACATAAGAAAAGACAAAAAAATGCCCTAAAGGCCTACTAACTGTGGGACAATTGTGGGAGCAGGGTGAAAAATCTAAAACTTGAAAAGAAAAAGAGAAAAAAAAGAAAAGAAAACAAAAGAAAGAAAAGCATCAGTAGAGGAGGGAGAGGAGGAGATCTGTGCTGAGGACCCAGGTCAAAATGGCACAGCAGCACACCGAGCTGCTCCTCGGTCCGCGCCTGGCTTGTTGCAAAGGCAGTCTCCAGTGTTGCCTGGCCAGTCTCCAACTGGTCATTCATGGCCTTATAGGCGGCCTCAGTTAAGGACCAGGTGGAGGGGGGAGGCATCGGGGAGGAGGATGCAGGCGTGGAGTCCGAGTGGCTGCCTGACTCCTGGGACAGTGGATGTTCGGGATTGCCTTGCTTGCTCAAAGCGAGGCGGCTCTTCAACTACATGGCGTGATGATAGTAATTGGGCGTTAAGTTGGAGAGTTCAGCCGGAGACAAAACGAAGGGAGAGGGGTCAGAAGAGGTGGTGGTCAGAATAAAGGGGTGGACGAGGTTAGAATAGGGGAGATGGCAGTTGGTGCGGGGGGCAGTGATGAACTTCATCATCTCGTCCAGCATGAAGTGGGGGATGGAGTTGGAGGCGCCGGTGTGCAGGGGTAGAGGGTTTGTAGGAAGGTGTGGCGGCTCTCATCTTTGTGGTATATGGGGAACATATTTTTTCACAGAACGATATCAATGAACCAAAGAGGTTCGGTGAGATCGCCGTGGCGGGCAAAAGTGGCCCCGGGGGTGGCGCGACCCTTGGAGACGACAAAGGCCATGTCGACGATGGAGACTAGGCCAGGGATGGTGGAAAGACTGTCGGTGGCTTCGTTATCCTTGATGCCGAAGATGCCGAGGATGACGACGATGTGGTGGGCGCCGAAGGAGAAGGTGACGCCATCGATCGTGGAGACAAAGTAGGAGAGGAGGCAACCACGATCCTTGTCTCCTACTCGCCCGAGGTGCTGGTAGAAGAGATGAACCAACTGGGGGTAGAGGTGCAAAAAGGGGCTGCAGAGGTCGAAGAGACGACGAGACTTCAAGAGCTGAATGCCTTGGGAGGCATAATCGTCGTGGCAGAGGAAGACCTCACCAACCAAAAAGGTAGTGAAGTAGTGGAGATCTCTTGCATTCCATTGGGCAGATGGTGTTGAGGACGAGGTGTGGTCAGAACCACATCCCCGTTTGGTAGGGCGCTGGGAACCAGAAGCCATGAGAGAGGGAGAGAGGGAGGCTACTGTGAGAGAGAGAGAGAGAGAGAGAGAGAGAGAGAGAGAGAGAGAACTAGAGAGTTGAGATGGAAGGAAAAGAGGCGGGAGGCCTCATATTTATAGAGTTCGCCAGGTTTCGTCTGAACGGATCAATGGGCGTCCGAACGGGGATGCATGGCGTCCGAACAGCGTCCGAGCGGAATAAGGCTCGAAATAACTGCATCCAAATGGGCCAAAGGAGCGTCCAGACGGACAACGTACTGGAGTACTTGCATCTGGACGGAGCATGGGGTATCCGGACGAAATTTGAATCGGTGGAAGCGAAAAAGTTAAAAGGTAAAATGTGTTAATAGCAAGTGCCATATGGGGAATCCGGATGGAAGTTGACCGGTGATGTGCAACATGGCAGCCTAGGATACGAAAGGACGCGGTCGTTGGACTTTCGTCCGGATGCAAGGGCATCTGTCCGAACGGAAGGACAGAGAAATTAATGCTTTGGGAGCTGAGGGGCGTGTCTGTCAGGAATGGACAGATCCCATTTCGTCTAAACGAAATGGGATCGTCCGGATGGGGCCGATTTTTTTTTATAAACAAAACTTAACTTCCCCTATTACTACGAACATCTGGGTTCCCTCCCACTAGGGCTAAGTTTAACGTCTTCAGCCAAATGTGGTGCTTGGTCACTGAGTCGGGGGTGTTAGATCAATGAGATCGGTAGACTTGATGGCAGGGTCGACAGAGGTACCGCCTATGTATGGTTTTAAATGTTGGCCATTGACTGCAAGATGTTTACCTGAACAGGGGTTGAGTAGTTGGCAGACATCGTGAGGGCGAACGTGTGTCATCACAAATGGGCCATCCCATCAGGATTGAAGCTTTTCGAGGTATAACCGGAACTTGAAATTAAACAACCACACCTTTTGGTTATGCTCAAATGAATTTCGATTGATGTGTTTATCGTGGAAGGCTTTTGTTCGAGCCTTGTAGATGTAGGAGTTCTCATAAGCCTCATTATGAATTTCTTCAAGATCGTTGAGCTGAAGCTTGCGGTGAGTGTTAACATTGGGCATATCGAAGTTATAGGCTGTAATGGCCTAATAAGCTCGGTGTTTTAACTCGACTAGATGGTGGCAGGCTTTGCCAAAGACAAGACGGTATGGGACATGCCTATGGGGGTCTTGATGGTGGTACGATAGGCCCAAAGGGCGTCGTTTAGCCTCTCAGACCAATCTTTTATATCAGGACAGCAGGTATTGGAGGGCAGCATTGTCTGTGTAGATGAGGACTTTCAAGCCTAAGAGGTAGGACCTAAACTTGTCAAGCGCGAATATTACGGCCAGTAATTCCTTCTCGGTAGTGGTATAATTCAACTGTGCATCAGTGAAAGTCTTACTGGCGTAGTAGATAGAATGATGGAGACGATTGACACATTGACCTAAGATAGCTCCTACGGCATAATCGAAGCATCACACATGATCTCAAAAGGCAGTGATCAATCGGGTGACTGCATGATGGGTGCAGTGGATAGGGAGTCTAAGAGTTGCTCAAAGGCTCGAAGGCCGGACTCCTCGAAGATGAAAGGTGCGTCCTCCATGAGAAGATTGCACAATGGTTTGGAAATCTTAGAGAAATCCTTCATGAACCTACGGTAGAAACTTGCAAACCCTAGGAAACAACGTACATGTTAGACAAAAGCTGGGGGAGGAAGTTTAGAGATGAGGTCAACTTTAGCTTTATCAACTTTGATCCCCCTTTTTGATATGATGTTCCCTAACACAAATCCCCGTTGAACTATAAAATGGCTTTTTTTCCCAACTGAGCACGAGATTTGTCTCCATACAACGTTTGAGTACTTTCGTTAGATTTTGGAGACAATCTTCAAAGGAGGACCCAAAAACTAAGAAGTCATCCATGAAGACTTCTAGGAATTTCTCAACCATGTCGGAGAAGATAGCCATAATGCACCTTTAAAAGGTTGCTGGTGCATTGCAGAATCCAAAAAGCATGCGCCTATAGGTGAAGGTGCCAAATGGACAGGTGAAGGTCGTCTTCTTTTGGTCCTTGGGGTAGACGGGTACTTCGTTGTACCCGGAGTAACCATCTAGGAATCAGAAAAAACTTTGAACTGCTAGACGCTCTAAGATCTGGTCGATGAAGGGCAGCGAAAAGTGGTCTTTTCTTGTGGCAGCGCTCAACTTTCAATAGTCAATGCACACTCGCCAGCTAGTCATGGTGCGAGTGGGTATCAATTCTCCCTTATCATTTTGCATGACGGTGAACTTGGATTTTTTAGGAACAACTTGGGTTGGGCTCACCCACTTTCTGTCAGAGATGGGGTAAATGATACCTGTATCGAGCAATTTCACGACCTCTTTTAGAACAATCTCTTTCATGTTTAGGTTGAGTCTCCGCTGCATTTCTCGAGTAAGTTTTACATCAACTTCGTAGTGGATGTTATGCATGCAGACTAAGGAGTCAATCCCTTTCAAGTTGGCGACTGACCACCATATAGCTCCTATATGGTTTTTCAAAACCTCAACAAGTTGAGACTCCTGGTTAGGGGTCAAATCATAGGCAATGATGGCAGGTAAGGAGCTATTGGGCCCTAGAAATACATACTTGAGCGAAGCTGGGGGTGGCTTAGCTGAAGGTCTGGTGGTGAATCTAGAGAGAGCATAACAAGGATAAAGGATAGAGGTGGTAGGGGCTCAAATTGAGACTTCCATAGTGGAGTGTCAAGATAATTAGCAGGCTCGAGAAGGGAAATGACCTCACTCATGGACTGCTCAACATTGAAGGTGTCGACTCCAAAGTATGACAAACATGTCTCTAAAAGATCATCATCGAATATGAAGGGTAGGGCTGATTCCGTGGCCTCTTCGATTATGTCGACTACAAAATAGTTGGAGTGCTGCGGGGGCTGCTTAGAAGCATGAAAGATGTTCAAGCGCAATTTCATATTCCTGAAGAAGACATCCATCACTCTTGTTTGGCAATTTATACTTGCGTTGGTCGTAGCCAAGAAATGTCTACCGACGATGACAGATGTCTGTCTTCTAAGCTGTGGGTCAGGCTCGATGTCAAGGACGATGAAGTTGACAAGAAAAAGGAACTTATCAACTTTGACAAGTACGTCCTCAATGATTCCACGGGGTACTTTAATGGATCGGTCTGCTTGTTGAAGCTTGACCGGTGTCGGTTTGAGCTCACCTAACCTAAATTGCTCATATACCGAGTAGGAGAGGAGATTGACACTAGCTCCTAGGTCAAGAAGGGCACGATCGATTGAGTGATCGCCGATGACATATGATATGGTAGGAGTCCCCAGGTCTATGAGTTTAGGGATGGTACCGTGTCTTATAATAGTACTAACCTGCTCGGTGATGAGGACTTTCTTAGGAATGTTTATCCTAGACTTACGCTTTTGAGTACAGAGGTCCTTTAGCAATTTAGCATATGAAGGGACTTACTTTATAGCGTCAAGGAGTGACAGATTGATTCTTACCTGCTTGAAAAGATCGAGCATGTCGTCGATCGTGTCTCCCTTTTTACCGAAAGGTGGCGACCTATCGAGGTGTATGGGAAATAGAGCCCAAGGTTCGGAAAGAGGGGGAATAGGAGCCATCATTGGCTCATGAGAAGATGTAGGAGGAGGTGCTGTGTCAGCCGGTGCTGACGGTGTGAAAGATGAGGAAGGATGGTCGATTTTGAAGCCATCAGACGACTCTGGGTCATGAAGAACTATGGGTGGTGGAGGCTTCTCGGGACGAGTCTCAAGCTCTCGTCCATTCCTCAGAGTATTGACTACTTGTGCCTGTTCGTGAAAACCACTATTAGGAGCTGGCTGACTTTCTACAGCAAACTGACCCATAGGATTATCTACTGGCTGGTGTAGACACCTCAATTTGATCAAGTCGGATCTTAGGCACCCGTCTCGAATGTACTCCAATAACAAAAGTATGATAATCATGCTTAAAGATACTCCAAAGTAAGAAAAATCACAAATATGGCTCAAAACCCAAGAAAACCACCAAACAAAATCCAGGCCGTGACTTTTATGTTACGGTCGTGACCTTTTTGCAAACCTTAAACCAGGCAATGGCTTCCTTTGTCACGGCCGCATCTTTTTATCCTAGCCGTGACTTTTGAAAGTTACGGCTGTCCTTTTTATATCCATAAAGGTACCGACCGTCACTGTGAAAAAGTAAAAAGGTAGTGGCCGTCATTTTTATCCCTTTTTGGAAACGTGACATCAGTCCAGATGGGGTTTGTGTTGTTCGCCTTGCCTATAAATAGGTAGCGTTTCCAAACAGAACAAGAAGAGAAGAACCTAAAGGTACAAATAATGCCCAAATACACCCCTATTCGATATTTTTTTATCCATTCCTTACTCCCCCTAGCCATGTTTGTTATCTTGCTTGCGTTGAGAGAGTTTGTAAAGCTCGTTTTGGCTTGGAGATAGCCTATTCTCACCCAGAGGGGCCATTTGAGGTGGATATTCCCACGAGGTAACCTTAGAAACCCACGACTCTTCTATAAATCCTCATTTTCTTCCCCCGAGAGTGTCGTGGATAAGGTTTTCATTATTTTTATTATTTACTTATTATTTATTTTGATCTAAGCATTGTTCTTTCAAGTTTTCATTATTAACAGTGTATTTGTAGCTATTTGTTTCATATATTTATAGTCGTTTTTACTTTGTTTTGACGTTCACAAGCACACTGAGTATATCAAAAACTTTCTGAGATTCTAGAACATGACGGTCGCGACCTTCTAGTGTCACTGCCGTATATTTTGTTAAATCTATAGTCACAGTTATTTCTCGCGGTAGCCCTATGTTTGTCACGACCACATGTTTTGTGACTTATTTTGTCACGGTCGCAACATTTGTTGCTACGACCGTGAGTTTTATGTATATCTAGTAGCTCAAAAATGGTGTGCAAATCTTTTCTGTTTATTCTGTACAGGCTGTTCATAGCATGTTAGAGGCAGAAATATTATTGCATGACCCTTAGACCTTCACTTGTTCATTTTATCGCTAATTCGTATATTTTTCACTATGCTTTACTCAAATGATACGTGCAACATATGTAGAAATAATAACCTCGTGGCATGACCCTAGGATCATAATTAGAATCTTGTTTCTTTGCGTACTTTTGTTAAAACTCTCTTTAACCTCTCGTTCTGTATATGCTACATTTAAAAAGTTTACAACAAGAATCAATATTGACAAAGTAGAGGCCAACCTCACAGTTAGGCGAAAATGGTGCCTAACACTTCTCTTTTCGTACCTTAGCTCCCGAACCTTTTTTTTCTCTGGTTACATTTTTTTTATAAAAACCCGCATTCTTTTTTTTTTCTCAAAAATCAAGTGACGACTCTATTTTTCTAAAATGAATGCTCAGATATCTTGGATTTTCTTGTTTCGAAAAAGAAAATATTTTTCTAAAAATAATAGATATTCGGTGCATCCCATGAGAACAAAAATGCCCGCAGCTGGCTGGGGAGTTTTTTTGTCTTCACGGCGGCGGCTAGCTAGCCTACTTGTGTCTCTAGCTTAGCAGTAGAATGAGAATTGAGAACTCAAAAGTTGCGTCCTCGTATCCAGTTCTTGCAAGGCTTTCAGAACCTTGTCCTCGAACGCAGTGTTCTAAGAAGGTGGCTGAGGTGCGGTTTGATGGACAGGAGGTGGGGGTTTGGCTAGCTGACTGTACCCTGGGGAAAGGCTGGACTCGGTGGTGGTGCTGGCATGTTACCCTGATTGGGTTGTCGCTAGGAGAAGTTTAGGTGGTTCCTTCAACCTGGGTTATAGGTGTTGGAAATGGGATCATTACCTGGACGGGAGAAATCTTGGGATGCATTTACTTGCTCTTGCACAAACTCGGGGTACTGTGCAACAGATGGATAGTTAGAGAAACAGTAGGTCAAGCTGGCACACAATGCACAAGGGCTTGAAAAGGCAGGAGGTGGTGTAGCTGGTGTTGTGGCTGGACCATTGGACAAGAGCTGACTCAGAGTCTGTGTCAGGGTGACAACTACGTCGGGAGATTGTGAAATCTCATATATGCCTCGGGATTTTGAGGTGGAGAAAGCTATAGACCGATCAGTACGAGAGGCGAAGGCTTGGTGTTGGGAGTTTTCACTTAAGCTTTCAAAAAGATTTTAGGCCTCATTCTCGTTTTTCAACATGAATATTCCACCACAAGAAGCGTCGACAAACTGGCGGTGTTGAGGTGGCAACCCGTCATAAAAGCACTGGACTAGTTGCTATTTTTGCTCCAGATGATGAGGACAAGCTCTAATTAGATCTTTAAGGCGTTCTCAAGTCTCGTAGAAGGTCTTGCCGTCGAGTTGAGTGAAACTCGTGATGGCGCATCTAATTTGGTTGGTCTTACATATGAAAAAAATATTTTTTTAGGAATTCATTTTGAAATTTAGCCCAAGTGGTGATGGTGTTTAGTTCTAAAAAATTTAGCCAATGTTTGGCTTTATCCTTGTGGGAGAACGGAAACTATTTCATTTTAAGGGCCTCATCAAAAAAATTACTTATTTTGATCGTTTAGAAAATCTCTAGGAATTCATCTATGTGTTTGTATGGGTCCTTATTATGAAATCCACATAAAGATGGGAACATTTAAATGATTTTGAATTTAATTTCATAGTGCGTAGCTCCAACCGCAACGGGCTGAAGATAAGAAGGTGACACGTACTCTAAAGGAGTGAAATACTCAATCAGAGATTTGTCCTGTAGGTCGTCTTGATGTTGGTCTACCATGGTAGTAGATGCGGTGTGTGAATTGAGTGAAGCTCGTTGGGTCGTCCAAAAAGTGCGTTCAATTTCAGAGTCAAATGAAGCTAAAATGGACATGTAGATCGACGGCCAAGCATGCAATAGTAATGACAATACTGGGGATGGGCTGCATGCTCTCTAAATCTAGTTTTCTCTGATTAAAAATAAAAATAAGAAACGAAAAACTCCCAATGCGTGGACAGCGATGAGCCATTTGCTCATCTTTATGCCTGTGTGTTCCAAAGTCCCGTCTTCGTTGGTTTAATCGTCGAGAACTTGAAAAAGAAAGGATTGCGTTCAATGCAGTACCGTAAGAAACCAGAAAATCAAATAAAAAATATTTAATAATTAAACTGTTTTCATAAGTTAAATCCCTAGCAACAACGCCAAAAAATTGGTTCGTGTCATACCGTACTAAAAATATTTATTTAAAAACTTTATTTAACAACTAACCAGTAGGATTGTGACTAAAGTCTGAATATCAATCTCAAAGATTTAATGCGATTATGATTTATTTATTAAATATTTAGTTAATAATTTTTATTGAGAAAAAGGAGTTTGATTTGGATTAGAATTCTAATTAAATGAAATAACTACGAAATTTGAATTAAGAGTTCAAGTGAAAAAAGAGAATCTTAAGGGTTAGAATCATCCTTAACCAATACTTATAGTTTCATTCAAACTCAAATTTATCTTTAATTGATTCAATTCAATCATATCGCGACTATAAGATCGATGAGGATTTTTAAGAAAATAAGCTTGAATCCAAGCTTGACATACTTTATCCAAGTTTATGGCACGGTTCATCTGGAGCACAATCCGTCTTAACAAAGTATAAAGTATCTCACGTTTGAATATCAAGATGTAGGTATAACAGTTGCATAATCTTATTTTTACAATCACATAAAATAAAAACGGAACTAGATAGTTAAATAAAAAACTTGTTGATCAAAAGTCAATGTCTCAAATTACACAACGAATTAAATCTAAAATAAAGAATAAATGAACGAGTTCGAAATACTCCTAAAAATACTGAACTAGGGATTCATCATCCTTTAAGAACAGAAAAAACTTAGCCGCTCATGTTACGACTAAAAAGTATGAAAAGTTAAAGAAGATGTGAGCCTCGAGTCTTTGTTTTTGACTTCTTGACACATCCTGAACCTTCCAAATTAGCCTACTTGCTTCACTCGATCATTCGACTTCAAAATTAGAGATATATCAATTATGAACCCAGATCACCTATTTATAGGTGAGCTTTCTGTCCTCAGTTGTAGGCTTCGAATAAAACACTAACTGCGCGTCCCGTCCAGACGCTGCTCATTCCGTCTGGACAGTTTGAGGTTTCGTCCGGACACTTGTGAAATTTTTTTGGGCGATTTTTTTTCTGGACTGGTATTGTTCAGACGCTCATCCGAACGTTTTCTTCACAGTAACTTCTCCGTCCAGACGTGGACAAAGCCCGTTTGGATACAAAACTTTCTAGACCGATCTCGTCTGGACGAAGGTATGGTTTGTTTAGATGGATCTTTTGCGAAAATTTTCTTTTTGTCCCTTAACTCTCTTTTGCTCCGTTTTACACCATTTTCTTCGTTAAGCCACTCCCTTTGATGCTGCTGACAAAAACACTACAAAATAAATTATTAAATACAAAATCGAGACTTAACATAGTGCATTTTGCAGAATAGGATCGGCACTTTTATGTACCAATCACTTTTATTTTTATTTTTCCATAATACCCTTAATAAATAATAAAATAAAAAAATAAAAAAATAAAACATTAAAACTATTTGAAAATTTTTCTTATTGCCCCTTCACCATCATCTTCCTCCTCATTACCCCTTTATCTCTGCTTATGAGTTCAACATAGAAGGCAAACAAAAATTAAGCACAACAAATGTGTGGGGTTTTTAAACACACAAATATTTGAAATAGGATCTGGTTGGGCAGCGAAAAATTTCACATAGGCTATGATCCATACAAAACAAATAAAGAATAAAAACAACCACAGGAAGAACACAAGGATGTACATAGTTTGGCTAAGTGCTTACTTCCACGGGAGAACTAGAAGGAATAATCTACTATTATCGATAAGGGTTATAAGAACTAGTTATATGCTCTCTGATCTCTAAATTTGAGCCTTACTTTAGTGCATTCGAGCCTCTCTTTATACTCTCTGTCCTTAATTTGAGCTTCTCTGGTGTATCCTCACATTGTATCTCACTATCTATGTGCCTTAGTATTTCTAGTGCTTAAATTCCCTTTTAAATAGGTTTTAAAAGAATTCTAATTAAAATTCAACCTAATAAACTTGATCCACTAGAATTAGATTCGAGTCAATACCAATAGTCTCCACATTGGCTCGAATCTCTCAGCTATTTTGAAGAACTTTCGGCGATGCCTCGACCTACACCCCTTTCTCGGGGTATAGGCGCTTCACCCTATTTGACTATTAGTTTGAATGAACTTAGACTTCACCTTGATTGTTGCTCTGCTTTATAATATACTGCTCTTGTCGATCTGATCAAACCGCATATACTGGAGATATGAGCATCGCTACTGGATTTCACCTGTGTGGTAGTGATAACTCCATCTACCACTACGTCTTCTATCGGTCTGTAGAGATCTCGAACATGATGTTCTTCATCTTTATTGCGATCGAGTAATTAAGCCAATAACCAAAAGAGAAGCTATGATACAACATGTTAGAATTTAGGCACAAATTCCTAGAATATGATCTAATTGGGCAACAAAAAATTCACGTAGGTTACAATCCACATAAAGCAAATAAAAATAGAACAAGAACAACCAAGATATATGTGGTTCGGTTGACTGTCAACCTTCATGGAAGAGTAAGAAGGAATAATCAACTATTATCAATAAGAATTATAAGAACTAATTATACACTCTCTAATCTCTAAATCTAAGCCTCACTCTAGTGTATCTGAGCCTCTCTTTACACTCTCTAGTCTCAACCTGAGCCTCTCTGGTGTATCCTCACATTGTGCCTCACTATCTATGTGTCTTAGGATTTCTAGTGTTTAAACCTCCTTTATACAGATTTCAAAGAAATCCCAATTAAAATCCAACTCAATAAACTGGTTGTTCAAAAGATTACCAATATGATTTAGGAAAACCTAATATCCTTCAGTTTTCTTATCCTTCGATACCACTGATTGGCTAAGGATTCTCGAGTTTGATACTCACAAACTTGATCCACTAAAATCAAATTCGAGTCAATCCCAATAATCTACACCTTGGCTTGAATCTTTCAACCATCTTGAAGATCTGCCGGCTGCCTCGTTCTGTACCACTTTCACGGATATGAATGCTCTACCATCCTTGATCATCAATCTGAATGAACTTAGACTCCACCTCGACTGCTATTCTCTTGTCTGATATACTACTTTTGTTGATTTGATCAAGCCGCATATACCAGAGATTTGAGCCGTCGCTGCTGGATTCCACCTGTGTAGTAGTAGTAATGGTAACTTCACCTACCACCACGTTCTTTGCCAGTTTATAGAGATCTTTAACATGATGTCCTTCATCTTTATTGCGATCGAGTGATTAAGCTAATAGCTCTCTTTACACTCTTTGATCTCAATCTGAGTTTCTCTAGTGTATCATTATATTGTTACTCACTATCTATGTGTCTTAGGATTTCTGGTGCTTAAACTCCCTTTATATTTTAAAGAAATTTCAATTAAAATCTAACTCAATAAACTAGTTGCCCAAAAGATCATCAACGTGATTCCCATATAATTTAGGAAAATCCAATATCCTTCAATTTTCTTTCCTTCAATATCACTGATTGGCTAAGAATTTTTAAATTTGACACTCACAAATTTGTTAGGATTGACTCGAATATGATTCTAGATAACTTATTTTAAAATTAAAAAAATATTCATATATTTCTTAGATTTTCTAATAAAATTTTATTTTTAAACTATTATAATAAAAAATAAAGACAGTATGATCAAAAAATATATCGCATTATTTTTTTTTATTGTCATTACACATTCATACATCTTGTACCAAAAGAATTGTACGAATTAGAATTTGCTTTTGTTGTGACGTTTGTAAAAAAGATTAAAGCTTAGTTTGTACTATTGCTAACGATTTAGCTTCAATTTTAAATTATTAAAAATGATTTATTATAGTTTGATTTATAAATTAAATTTTTTTAAGACCATATAAAATTGAATTGACTCGTTTCCTAATTTTATTATATACATATTATATAAATAAAAAATTTCAAAATATTAATTATTTTCTTTTACCTCTATTTTTCTCTTTTATAATTTATCATTTTATTTATTTTCCTACTATTATAATATTACATATTTCATAGACTATTAATAATCACTTAGAAAAACATTGAAAGTATAAAAAAAATAAAACATAATGCATAATTTATACATACATGAATTTTTTTTCATAACCATATGAAACAATTAATAAAATAAATTATGTAATAGAATAATATAAAAAATAACAGACGAAAAATAAATAAAAGATATGTCAAATAAATGACTAATAAGTTTGAAATAAAATAAATAATAGAGTACCCAGTTTTAGAACTAAAATTTGGGAACAAAGTGAACCATTTTTTATTGTTTAAGTTTAATTCAATTTTTTGGTATTCTGGATTCGATTTTTATTCTTAATTCTTTAAAACTGTTAACATTTTAGCGGTTTGAAAGCAAAGCAAATTTGATCAATAAACGCTGGTTGTTTTAAAGATCAAGAACAAATTCTGGAGGTGAGACAGATCCACGATATGATTGAGAAAACTAGTTGTTCGAAGCTGCAGATTCCGTGTTTGGTTCTTCCATATAATGTAGTTGGTATTTGTTGGAAAAAGTGGAAAAAATGGATTTTGAATAAGTTAGAATATAATTTTTAGCTAATTTTGAAACTAATTATGTTTGTGTTGGATTAATCTTTTTAGAGAATTTTGAAGTTCTAATTAGTTTATCTTTATAAGTAGAGTAATTATAGATTTTGTAGCGTTCAAAACCATTAATTTATGAATGAAAAATTGACTCTAAAAAGTATGTTATTGAAATTGAAAAAATAGTGGTAACTAAATCCAATCCCACATTAGTTGGGGGAGTTTTGGGTGAGTGGCTTATATAAGTCAAGTCCAGTATAACGGGTATGCCCTTTGGGGGTACCTAGTTTTGTGGATGGGGGAGGACCTACCTAAGTGTGTGTTCGGGTCCAACCCAACCACACACGTGTACGCGAGAGCCGCGCTGCCGCCCACCCGTGCATCCCTCCATCCAACCTCAGGCTCAAGCTCAAGCTTGGGTATGCGAGCAGTGGGTCGCGTACCAAGCCAGGTCAGACCAATCTTTATCTTTTTGAAAAAAAATTATTTATTTAAATTCCTAATTTTGAATTCAAAACGAATCATTGGAGTCAGAAATATTTGGAGCCTATTTAATGGTTGTTCGCTGCTCGTTTTCAGAGACACAAAATTTCGAAATCATTTCCATCCTCTTATGTGCTTCTGCTGTTGTAAAAGAGAGAGTCTCAACCATAGTTTTCGTTCGCCGAAGAATCAGATTGCTGTGCTGTTTCTGATTCTTGAAGATCGTTGTTTCTTGGAAGATGTTTGTTGCCAACTCGGAGCACCGTAACAATGAAAATTTTATTTTAAGGATATCGTGTTAAACACGAGCCTCGGTTTATTCCTACTGTTTATAACAGGTTCTTTACTTATCTGTATTTCTAGTTTCTATTTTTTTGTTTCTGCAATACACACAATATTGTTTTGTAATCTATTCTTTTCTTATACATGTTTCTACTGTTTCTGTAGTATACACAACAGATTATTTTTTGATCGTTTATTCCCAACAATCCATGTCACACATAAAAAAACTCAAGCATATAAGTAGAAGAAGATTCATTCTTATTCATTGCAAGTATAGGTACAACAACCTTTACATTCAGCTTAAACAGATCGTCAGTCTAATACCCTTACCCACAAGCATTTCACTTTTTGTGAGTACAAATTAATCAGACTCAAATACTAGCTTAAATCCATTTTTTCTCAACAAAGATTCAGAAACTAAATTCTTGCAAATGTCTGGCAAATGCAGCACATTATTGAGCGTGAGTTCTTTCTCCGAAATCATCTTTAGTATCACCTTTCCTTGACCCTCCACCTTGAAGGTAGAAGAGTTCTCCACATACAACTGTTATCCATTTTTCATTTGATAAGTAGAGAACATCCGTCTATCTAAATAAATGTGGCAAGTAACTCCAGTATCCACCCACCATTTTCTGGGATTTTCAACAAGGTTTGTTTCAGGCACAACAGTGAAAAACTAATGTCATCCACCCCATTAGAAAGGTTGTCCACTTCGGTCAAGTTGTCTTGGGCATTCTTTTTACGCTTGCTCCAATAGTCCTTTGCTCGATACTCAAGCTTGTCGCAAATATAACACTTACCCTTCAATTTGAGTCTCTTAGAGTTCGGTATCTTGTTAAGAATGTAGCTGGCAGAAAGTATAGCGTTCTCTCACAAGTTTGAGGTAATCCAGAACGAATTATTATAGCATTCATCATTTTCTTCAGGGTTCTATTCTTCCGTTCGACAACACCATTTTGCAGTGGAAAATAGGGAGTAGTTGTTTAATGAATTATGCTATTTTGTGAACATAATTCACTAAAAGGCGATTCATATTCGCCATGTTTATTGCTCCTTAGAGTTTTGATCTTCTTCCTAAGTTGATTTTTAACTTCATTCTTGTAATATATAAATATTTTCAGGGCTTCGTCCTTACTTCTCAGCAAATAGATGTAGCAGTATCTAGTGCTATTATCAATAAAAGTAATAAAATACTTTTTACCTCATCTTGTTTGAATTGATTTAAATTCACATATATCACTGTGAATTAAATTCAGAGGCTCTGTATTCCTTTCAACAGAATGGAAAGTAGCCATAGCTAATTTTGCTTCTACACAAATCTCACATTTATGATCCATATCAATATCAAATTTAGGTAGGCAATTATTGTTAATTAATCTACGCAGACAATTATAATTAATATGTTCTAATCTACTATGCAATTAAGGGGACTCAAGAATATAAGAAGAAGAAGATTCATTCTTATTCATTGCAAGTTTAGATACAACAACCATTACATCCAGCTTGAACAGACCGTTAGTTTAACACCCCTTACCCACAAATATCTCACTTTCTGTGATTACAAATTTATAAGATTCAAACACTATCCTAAACCCATTTTTGCTCAATAAAGACCCAAAAATTAAATTTTTGCGAATGTCTGACACATGCAGCACGTTATTGAGCGTGAGTTCCTTCTCCGAAATCATAATCAGTATCACCTATCCTTAACCCTCCACCTTGGAGGTAGAAGAGTTCCTCATATACAGTTGTTCTCCATCTGTCATCTGATAAGTAGAGAACATCTGTTTGTCTGAACAAATGTGGCGAGTAGCTCTAGTGTCCACTCACCATTCTCTGAGATTTTCAACAAAGTTTGTTTCAGACACAACGGCGAAAAGACTGATGTCATCCACCCCATTAGAAAGGTTGTCCACTTCGGTCAAATTGGCTTAGGTATTCTTCTTGCACTTGTTGCGACAGTCCTTTGCTCGATGCCCGGGCTTGTCGTAGATGTAATACTTGTCCTTGAATTTTAGTTACTTGGAGTCCATTTGATATATTTCTAGATCAAACAATGATACAATAGAAATTAACATCCTAATGAAAGTTATTTTGGTTACAAGTGGATATGTCTTCACTCTCGGACGTGCAGCCGTGTCTTGAAAATCTTCCAAACAGATATGCATCGCTAGGTTAACAATAGAAGCTAAGTTCATAGCTTTAGCTAAAGCTGGGGAAGAAGCAGAATGGCTACACCATTTCTTAGAAGACATTTCAGTGTGGCCTAAACCTATGCCAACAATTTGCATTCATTATGATTGTAAATCTGCAATTGGAAGGGCACATAGAAATTTGTATAATGGTAAGTCACGACATATATGTCGTAAACACAATACATTAAACAACTACTCTCAAGTGGAATTATATCTATTGAGTACATAAGGTCAAAAGATAATATTACGAATCCGTTAATCAAATGTTTGACTAAAGAGTAAGTGAATTTTCATAGAGGGAAATGGGACTAAAGCCTATACCTTAATGGCAACCAAACCTAACTGATTGGAGATCTCAAGATTTAGGTTCAAACACTAGGGAGATTAACTCCTAGCCATTTATATGATGAAATAGTGATGTCTGTAGCGTCATTAAGGATAAACTATGCTTTTAATGATTCTTATGCCTTGGATATCCAAGTGGGGTATAACATGATACTTTTAATAAGAATCACCTATATGAGTGTGAACTAGATCGATTCTATGAGAATTGTTAAGGCTAAATTCTCTAAAACACTCATGAATGACCGTGCATGTTCAAAGTTGAAATGAATATAACCGTGAGAATCAAGCTGTGTTAGAAAGATTCTGTGTGAACTCTATTGTCGTAGTTTACACAAACGGTTGAATAGTTCATGACATCATATTTACTGATTAACCAATAAATCCGATAGTTTTTCACAATGGAAGGTTTAAAGTCAAAAGCTACCTATCTTATGCAGAAATTTTCTTTTATTGAGCTCTCTGTGTGTCTGCATCTTGTTGCATTTTTTTTTGTCAAATTTCATTCATGTGGAGGATTGTTGAAAAATAAGTAGATTTTGAACAAGTTTGAACATGAGTTTTAGCTAACTTTGAAGTTAAATATCTTTGGATTGGATTAATCTTGTTAGCCAAATGGCTTTTTAATTTAATTTTGATGATTTTTATAATTCATTTTCTAAGAATAAATGGATTTAAATAGATAATATTTTATATTTTTAAAATAAAAATGTTAACATATTTTGAAGAGTCAAAGTTGCCACCTTAGTAAAAAAAATGACTTTTATCTCAAAAAGTTCAAACACTTAAGAATTTTTTAATTAGAATTTTTTGTGTTGATCTTAATTAAAAATTAAGTCAAACACTTTTAAGGCAAAGTATACTTGAAGCTT
>JAOTRH010015588.1:0-22649 GCA_034768845.1 Heliamphora exappendiculata | reverse complement strand
AAAGATTATCATAAAATAAAAAATTAATTTTATTAAAAATAAAATTAAATACTAAAAATATAATTTTCAGTATACCATCCCTAACAGTGCAGGGGCTGGCGGTGATGGTGGCATTATTGGAGGAGCCAGCAGTAGTGGAGAAGTCGCGGGTAGTGGAGCGGCATTGGGCGGCAACAACGAGGTGGCTGCGGGTGGTGACAGTGACGTAGAGGGCAGTGATGTTCCTGGGATGTCAGAGTTAACTTATCCCGAGACCTACTACTCGATAAACCACCAGCTACGGAGGCCGGCCATGAAGTGCTTCATCATCCCCGACGTGGTGGCGGAGCGTGAGACCCTTCTATGGTGCCTTGAGGATCACTTATTATCCCGGAACCTTAAGGTAAGTCAAGGTTTTGAATTCTTTACTTATTTCATTGGCTGAAAGTTCATTTTGAATGTTCAAACTTTTTGTTTGATATTAATTATACCAGATGTTTGAATCGAATTGATTTGGACTGGAGTTTGGGATTTGAATTTGAGTTAAAGTTTGAATTTTGGTTTGAAACATTGTACTTAACTAGGGTTAGACCCTGACTTGGATTGGATGGACCTTTGCTTGTGGATGGAACAAAATTTTGGACTTTGAATGGAACTTTGAACTTTGAATGAAAAAACTTAGATTCGTATAAGGGTATTTCGAAGTTGGATTTGAGGGTGGATTCGGAGCTTGGGCTTAGGTTGGCTTGGAATTGGATTATGTTTGGGAATAGGTTGGATTAGATTTGTAATAGAAGTTTGGTCGAAGTGGGGTGGCTTATTCATTGTTGAAAATGAATCTAGGAAGATTTGTTCTGAATTAGAAACATTTGAAAATGCCTTGAAATAGAAACCAAATCGAAACGTTGGTTTGGGATGTCTTTGAATCGGGCTTAGGGACTAGGTTGATCTGAAAAACGAAATTAAGGGTTAGGACGTTGATTTGAAGTTGAATTTGAAGTTTGAGTTTTGATTATCGAATTTGAAATTGAATTTGATTTCACAACGAAACTTAATTGATTGGATCCTGAAAACGGAGCCAAATTAGGTTGAAGTTGGGTTAGGTTGGGTTTGAAATGATTTGCATTTTTGGTTTTTAGTTTAGACGAAATTTTAGTTAAGTCCACTAGTTTTGAGATGGAAGGGGAAACCATTTTGAGTTTTGAGTTTGGAATGGGTTTGAAACGAAGTAGAAGCTAGTTTGAAAGAAAGAAGAAAAAGTATTGAATATTAAACATTTGATTTTGAATCGAGTCGGATGATTATTTGAGTTTTGCGTTGGAGCGGGTTAAGCTAAATTTGTTTGTTTTGAACATTGAATTTTGAACGGGATTGAATTCTAAGATTTGTGAAAATTATGTCAATAAGTTTATATTGAATTTGAAATTGAGTGTAAAGTGAGATTGACCTGGGGTAGTGTTACGAGTGAAGTCGAATTTTTGTTAAATTTGAAGTTGAAGCCTAACAAATTGGATTGATCGGGTTGAGTTGTCATTGGTTGGTTTTAAAATGGGTGCAAGATTTCGGATTTAAAAATGAAATTGGGTTTAGACTTTTGAACATAAAAAATAAAATGGTAAAAGAAAGGGTTTCTTTTTCTTGTTTATGTTTTTGTTTTGAAAGTGGAAATTGAAATTCGGAATAGTTTTGGGTTGGGTAGGTTGGTCATTTTGATTGTCGTCAGTTTGTTTTAGTTATCTCATCACATATTTCATTGTCGTTCTTGTTACCGTTTCCATTTGTTTTGTTTTTGTCATCTCATTGCATTTTCATTATCATTCCCATTATCGTTTCTGTTAACTGATTTGTTTGTTTTGTTTTTGTTCTAGGCGGTATCACAGATTCGGGGCTTCAGTGGCTCCTTCCACATGCTTCAGTGGTACACAGCCCTGCCTCCCTGCTACTGGGAGATTGTTGATGGAGTAGGCTTTGGAGGCTTCGTCAGAGCACTGGTGGGATTACCCGCGCCATGATGGGTGTTGATGCTGGTACGCAGATCAAGGGTGAGGATTGTGACTATACGGCCTTCACCCAAAAGAGGCTCATGCTTTCTATAGGGGTCCATGTTACCATGCGGGGTCCTCCTCTTGCTGCCCCACGTCCTACCAGGCCACCCTGAGCTGCCATAGATGGTAGGCACCTTTATAAACGGGAACCTTCACTAGATCCAGATCTCCGAGCCAGTGGCCTAGGAGATTCTCCTTCCTCCCGGTGTGGAGCAGGTATGACATATTTCCTTCCTTTCTTTCCATACTACTCTTTATATCTGACTGTACTGATTTCTTGTTCCTAACTGTACTGATTCTAATATCTGACTATACTGATGTGGTCCTTTTCTTGATAGATACCCCAGGAGTGGTGCAATCAATTCCTCCGCCTCATCTCCGGATTGAGAATATTGGTTCGCCGCCGGGATGTTGCCTTTCGAGTCTAGGGTACGGAGCCGCCTGCTCCCCGAGGTGGCCTTGCTACTGGACTCATTTAATTCTGGTCCTATTTACATTTTTGCACTGTTCATTTATATTATTATCGTCTCTCGTGCCCCTTCCTACTTTTAGCATGGTCGGGGTAGGGGGTCGAGGACTCGTGGAGGTCATGCGCCACTAGTCGTCCCAGTTATACCTGTTGTGCCTTCATCTGATTCTACTGCTACTGCTTCTTCGTCTAGGACTTAGGCTTCTAGTACTGCACAGACTGCTATTGGCTAGGAGGAGGAGACTCGGGTGACAGGATCATTGTCTGATGAGTTATCGCAAGGAGGTTACGTCGTCCGGAGGAAGAGGACCCGGCGGGAGTGACTGACCTGTTCTTGTTCTACAGCTGATGATTTTTCTCTATTTTTCATTGTACATGGGGGCCTGCATGCCCATTTGAAACATTCAAATTCTCTATCTTTTCGCCCCACACTGATACATTGCTCTGACTCACTGCACAGATACATTGATTTCGATGCTCACTGATTCACTGATACACTGGTCTGGTATACATTGATATACTATCCCTAACACACTACACAGATACTATGGATGCGCCTGCGTGTCTTTGGTTCTTCTTTTAGCCTACATGTCACAACATACATCCTAACACATCATGCATTCACATTAATTGGTTACTTATGATGATGGGGTCTTTGTGCCTCTAGTTTACATTTTTTATTATCTTAGATATGTATGATACGGTTTGCACACAAAAGATCAGATTATTAGTTCTTACAGAATATAAGTTTTTGTTCACAATTTAGATGGAATTAGATAAGTCACCGGTCTGATTGTAGCACAGAATTTTAGTAGATCTGTCTTGGTTACGGGGAACAGATAAGAGCTTCATCTATTATTCCGACTCTCTCTGTTAGTACACTTTGTGTGTATTGAACAGGACCACATTGGAGTAGTTAATTTTATATTGACTATATAAATTAATTTACATCCCAAGATTATTATGAGTTCTTATGCTCTTAATTCTAAAAATAGTTATTATTTCCATATATTTAATATTCGTTATTTTGATTCATTAGATGGTACGATCTTTTATGGGTTAATAGCCCCGGCGAGTTAGATAGCGGCATTAATTATATAGTGAATACTAATTATTGATGGAATCTACGTCCCGATTGTTCAGGATTGACGATACCCCCTTAAGGAATCTTAAAAGTTTTGACTAGATCAAACCCTATAGATTGATTTAATTATCTAGTAGTCAAATAAGTTAAACGGAATGGTTTAAAGAATTTTAAAGATACTAGTTAAATTAAATTATCAATAATTAAATTTAATTGGTGGGTATCAAAAATCTTAACGTGGGGAGATGAGTTAAGCATTTAATAACAGGAGTTCAATTCAAATTGATATTGAGATTATGTCTAAGAGTGCAGTTACAGTTTTTTAGTGGAATGAACTGTAATTTAGTATTTTATCAAAACTACAGAAATCGCTGTAAGGTTTTCATAATTACAGAAACCGCTGAGAGGTTTGCATATTTGCAGAAACCGCTAGAAGAGTATTTAGGTCATACTAGAAGTATATGTCATAATTACTCCACAGGTTCCTGTTGTAGCCTATAAATATGCGGGTAGACTGAACTAAATTCATAAGTTATTTTTCATGGCTAAGGTTGTCTAGGTTCTGCTGGTACCAGTTCTCAAAAGATTGTAACCCACATTATGTTCGGGAATCACATCGAGGATACAGTAGAAGGCCTGTTCGAAACTTCAACTTGGAGAATTAAAGTTCGTACTTGAAGAAATGACGAAAATGTATTCATCTAAATTAACTGTGGTGGGACGAGTTTTATTTTGATCATTCGACATTAAAAAGTTTTAATTTTGAGCCTATTTTGGTAATTCCCAATCTAGTTTTAATTTTTTTAAAAATCGTATACAAATCAATGGTATTGGCAGTTTACCTCCAACAATTGGTATAAGAGCCTTTTTGTTTTTGTTTACGGTTAATCGAGGGATCGAGTAGATTTAGAACTATGCTAACTTTGTTTTGCAAGAATTCTAATATCGATTTTATGATTATTATTTTATTCATGTTTGACTGAATAGTTGAATGATGATTATATATATTTATAATCATGAAGGTTGATCGTGATAATTTATTTTTTTAGATCGATTGTGTGCCTTAGCGGGACATAGGTTTCGATGTAAAAATATCATGTTTTTTAAGTTTTTTTTCTAGGTTATTAGAAAGAAAATAAGAATAGGTTTGAAGGTTCGAAGAACGTGAAGAACGGCTATGAAACAGGCATCAATTTGGATTGTTTTGCAGCAGTTTTTGGGACTGTTTTTTCAGCAATTTTTTAGTAAAAAAATATCATAAAAAATAGCATAAAAATAGTACAAAAAATAGCCGCAACAGGCGGCGATTTTCGACAATAATAGGCAGCAATTTCTAGCGGCAAACGGCAATTTTGGGATTGTTTCGACAGCTTTTTGGGATTAGTTTTTAGGGGTTTTCAGAACAATTTTCTACAGCTTTTAAGTCATAAAAATAGACCATAAAAATAGCCTCAACAAGAGGTAGTTTTCGGCAATCAATAGGTGATGATTTCGGGGCAATTTTTTGATTTTTTTTGGGACTATTTTTGAGGTGTTTTTTTATAGCAATATATCAATGTTGAAAATAGCAAGAAATGGAAGCTGAAATGATCACAGAATGAGGCTCAAACAGATAATGGCACAAGGCAGCATGGGCAGCGATGGTGGGTGCTGTTTTGTCCTCATCGAAAGCTATTTTCGAGACGTTTTTCGTTCTGATTTTTTACCGAAAATAGTATATTTCGTAAGCTATTTTTCAAGAAAAAAATTAAAATGAAAAAAGAGTTCGGGAGTAGCGGCAAAAGCTTTCAGAAGTGGCAGCAAGGTGCGGCTGGCTGTTTGGGCTGGTTTGGCCAGCGATTTCTGATGATCCCAAGGCTCAGGAGTGTTGTATTTGTATAACACTACAAATCGAAGAATCCTGACACGACTTGGATGCTAGTAGCTAATTCTGATAAAGACTAAAAGATTATGTGTTAATCTTTGAATAGAAGACTGAAACTCAAAAGAGTTTTTATTTAATAATAAAATTAAGATATATACATATTTTGTATCTATATTACATGCGTAGATGATATATATTTATTTTATTTATTCCAGATAATTTTAATTAATTCAAAAAATTAGGTTTTAATTAAATTTTATGAAAGAAAAATAAAATAATTTTTTTAATTCACAAGTTTTAATTAAATAAAAAAACTTTAGATATTTTATTTCTTACAAAATAACACGTTTAAGATTTTAATAAATTGAATATCTTGAAAAAACATAAAAATTAATTTTGAATTTTGAATTAATTAAATAGAAAAATGTTTAATTTTAATAAATTATTATTTTTTGAAAATATGCAACATAAAAATAAAAGACTTGAATGACTTTATTCAATACCTTAGCTGCATAGGAAAGGAAAAACTGTGCATTCATCGGTAATTTTATTTGTTACGCGTTAAAACACAAAAAGATAGTTTTGCAAAACAGAATCTTTTGAATCGTGTACACATAAAGATGTTTTGAAATATTTCAAATCGTGTGATTTTTCTAAATTAATAAATTTATTTTAATTAAACAAATTTTTATAATTCTAAATTTTTTTTTAAAAATTAAGTAGAAAATAGAATTTATTCACAGATAAATCACACGGTTTTCATCACAAGTTCATAGGTGATGTAATTAATTATGTGTATTGGCAATAAGGTCTTCCTCTCCATCGGACAGAATTAATTGCGGTATCGCCGGTATGAACCTTCCTCATGGATAATTCTAGATAATTGTTAGTGTGGATCACTTTTTCATCTGAATGGTTCATTATAAAACGATTGATTTTGGATTAAGTGATGGTTAACACTTAGTTATAAATAATAGTATCCTCTTCATCTGAGCCGCTGCTATTATTTACTAGACTGAAACTATGTCAGCTATTTAATTTTACTTGGTATGATCTGTTGCGTAGATAGTAAAATTAATAAGAATTGGCATGTCTGGAAAAACGATGGATAGTAGATGTGCTCCCATTGAGGCATGTTATTCACATGATACCAAGCTATTGGTGATTTTTTTTAAATGGTAGAGGGAACCAATTTTAAAATAAATTCAAAGTTTTGTTCATCATAATTAACAGCAATTTTAATTATGTGATTCTTAAGATTAAAATAGCATTCATTCCACTGGTTAATATACCTAATAGAAACAAACTAACAGGATCGAATTTTGTTAATTGAAAATGTAACTTAGATATAGCTTTAAATACAAAGGGTATAACTTTAATGCTAGGAAATGTGTTTGTTTCTGAAAACGGTTCTTCCTCTAGGTCGAAAGGCATGAAGAAGGAAAAAGTTTAGAAACAAGATGACACGATTTTCAGGGTAGTTAATGGGCCATGCGCTAGTATGAAAAAGTCAAAAGGCAGATGTTTTCACTGCAACCTGACACAGCACTGGAAAAAATAATGTCCAGTTTATCTAAACAAGCTAAACAATCAGTGTAAGTTTTGTTCACTGGTTGTAGAAACATATTTAGTGGTGTTATTTACCGATACCTGGTGTGTAGATACACGAGCCACTAATCATGTCTGCAATTAATTGCATGGGTTCTAAAAAATCCTTCAACTTAGTGATGGAAAGATTTACCTTTATATGGGCAATAATACAAAGGTGACAACAGTTGTAGTGGTAGATATCATTCTCAGTTTTAGTAGAGATCGAGTTTTAATATTGAGAGATTGTCTTTATGTACCTTCCATTAGAAGAAATTTAGTTTTTATTTCTAGATTGGTTAAAGACGGATATTTGATTTATTTTAATAACTCTTTGGTTATTAAGGATAATAAACGTGTTATCTGTTTGGGTACAATGGTGGATGATCTTTATGTTATTACTTCAATCTCTCCTACACTGCAACTAACTGAATTGAATAACACGTCTACTCTACCATACAAGAGAAATGATCCTTCTTTAATGAACCAAATATTTCTTTGGTACTTACGCTTGGGTCATATTAATCTAAAAATGATAAATAGATTGGTATAAGATGGACATTTAAGTTCATTGGAAGTGGAGGCACTTCCAATCTGTGAGTCCTTCTTAGAGGGTAAGATGACCAAGAGACCCTTCTTGGTCAAAAGCTATAAAGCTGAAGAACGGTTGGAACTGGTTTACTCTAATGTGTGTGGTCCAATGACTATCCAAGCTAGAGGTGGCTTTGAGTACTTCGCTAGTTTCATTAACGACTACTCAAGGTATGGATACATTTACTTGATGCACCGTAAGTTTGAATGCTTTGAGAAATTCAAAGAATTCAAGGCAAAGGCAGAGAAGTGTCTGGATAAAAGTATCAAATCACTACGATCCGACCGTGGTGGGGAGTATCTCTTTGGAGAGTGTAGGGACTACTTATCATCAGAGAAAATTATATCCCAGTTGACTGCACCGGGCACTCTATAGCAGAATAGTGTAGCAGAAAGAAGGAATATGACTTTTATGGAGATGGAAAGATCGATGAAGAGTTTTTCAGAATTACCCAATTCTTTTTGGGGACTTGTATTAGAGACAATGGCTTATATTTTGAACTTTGTACTTTTTAAGTCAGTACCTTCTACTCCCACAGAATTGTGGACCGGGCGCAAGCCTAGTTTGAAATATATTCGGATTTGAAGGTGTCAAGCACATGTGTTGAAAGGGAACGCAGGTAAGTTGAAATTGAGGATAGAAGTCTGTTTCTTTGTCGGGTGTTCCAAGGGAATGAAATGTGGTTTATTTTATAATTCTAAGGATAAGAAGGTCATTATTAGCACCAATACTCGATTCTTGAAAGAAATGTATATAATGGAACACATGACCAAAAGTAAAATTATTCTATAAGAAATGAGAGAAAATACCAGTAGAAGGGAAGAAGAACCACAAGTCACTGATATCCCATTGCCTCGTCGTAGTAGGAGGATTATCAGGAAAGATATGGGCCTTAGTCAGATCAGGGTGCTTCCATTAACATGCCAGATGAGCATGTGGAAAATGGTGCACAGGGTTCAGATTCTACACAGCATGTTACTGCTAGTATACAGACGCAGGAAGTGACTCATCGTAGTGGGAGGATTGCTTGTCAACTCGATCGGTATACATTCTTGGAAGAGTCTTTTGACATGATCCCGGCAGAACTGGATACCGAACCTTGTAACAACAGAGAAGCACTCTAGGATAAAGATGCAGATCTTTGGCAAAAGGCTATGAATTCAGAGATGGAATCATGTATTTTAATTAGGTTTAGGAACTTGTAGAACCACCTAAAGGGATAAAATCTATCGGATATAAGTGAATCTACAAGAGAAAGAAAGGAACAAATGGGAAGGTTGAAACCTTCAAAACTAAGCTTGTTGCAAAAGGGTTCACTTAGAAAGAATGGATCGATTATGAAGAAACTTTTTTGTCGGTAGCCATGCTTAAGTCTATCAAGATTATCTTATCTATTGCGGCTCATTTTAATTACGAAATTTGATAAATGGATGTCAAGATAACTTTTCTTAGCGTAAGTCTTGACAAGTGTACCTATATGTTATAACTAGATGGTTTCATAGTAAAGGGCCAGGAGCACGTATTGTGCAAGCTTAAGAGCAGGCATCGATGTCTTGAAATACTCGGTTTTATCAAGCTATAAAGTCTTATAATTTTTATCAAAATGAAGATGAGTCTAGTGCGTATAAGAAGCTTGACGGAAGCATAGTGGTCTTTCTAGTACTTTATGTAGATGATATCTTGCTCAACAGAAATGATGCGGGAGTATTAACTTCGGTAAAAGTATGGTTATCTGGACAGTTTGATATGAAGAACTTGAGAGAAGCCGGTCACATCCTTAGGATCAAGCTTTTGCGAGATCGAAAACAAATGATGTTGGGCTTATCACAAGCAAAGTATATCGATGATATCCTTACTCTTTTTAGCATGCAGGATTCCAAGAAAGGTTTCTCCCTTTCAGGTATGGAATTACTCTATCCAAGAATCTGTGTCCTAAGACACCTAGTGAGATAGAGAAGATGAAGGCAGCTCCTTATGCTTCGATAATAGGAAGCCAAATGTACGCTATGCTTTGTATAAGACCCGACATCTATTTTTTCGTTAACATGGTTAGCATATATTAGTCTAATCTAAAGTAGGAGCATTGGACTACGGTAAAGAATATAATCAAGTACCTGAAAATGACTAGGGATTATATGTTGATTTACCAGGCAGAAAGTCTAATACCTTTGGGGTACACAGACTCAGAGTTCCAGTCAAATAAAGATTCTCGTAAGTCTATCTCAGGATATGTGTTTACCTTGGGAGGTGAAAATATAAGTTGGAGGAGTATTAAACAGTTCTATAATTTTGATTCCACCATGGAGGTCGAGTACTTTGCAGCTTCTGAAGCAGCTAAGGAGACCGTTTGGCTCAAGAACTTCCTGTTGGATCTAGATGTAGTGCCTTCAGTTCAATCGGCTATTACACTTTATTTTGATAATAACAGAGCAGTTGCAACCTCGAAAGAGCTAATAGTCGACAAGAAACAAAAACACATTGAGCATAAGTATTATTTGATACGAGAAATTATACAGAGGGGTGATGTCGTTGTAACCAAAATTACATCAGGAGGCAACCTTGCAGATCTTTTTACAAAGAGCCTATTGGCTAAGATTTTTGATAGTCATGTAAAGAGCATGAGAGTCAGATATATGGCAACATAGTTTTGAGTATAAATGGGAGATTATCATGATTGTATGCTAAAAACCATGGATCTTATTTGCTTCTAGTATTTAATTTTATTTTTAATAAAATTATTTTTTTATTTTATGAGAATCATAATAAGAAATGAATGCAATATCATTTCTTTTATGTTATGCATCATTGTCATTTATTCTGTACAATATTTAATCTGGTGTGTAAAATACGGCTTGCATACAAAAGACCAGATTATAGGTTCTTACAAAATATAAGTTTTTGTTCGTAGTTTAAATGGAATTAAACAAACTATCGGTACGACTATAGCATAAAGTTTTAGTAAGCATGTCTTGGTTACGGGGAACATACAATAGCGTCGCCTATTGTTCTGACTCTCTGTGCTAGTACACTTTGTATGTATTGAATAGGATCACAATGGGGTAATTAATTTTATACTGACTATATAAATTAATTCATACCCCAAGATTATAATAAGAGTTTACACTCTTAGTTCCAAAATAATTATTATTTGCATATATTTAATATTCATTGTTTTGATTCATTAGAGGGTGCGATCTTTTATGAGCCAATAGTCTTGATGAGTTGAATAACGGTATTAATTATATGGTGAATATTAATTATTGACGAAATCTACGTTCCGATTATTCGGGATTGACGATACCCCCTTAAGGAAGGTTATAAGTTTTGACTGGGTCAAACTCTGTAGGTGAATTTAATTATCTGGCAGTCAAATAAGTTAAGTAGAAGGACTTAAGAAATTTTAAAGATGTCGATTAAATTAAATTATCAATAAGTAAATTTAATTGGCGGGTATTGAGAATCTTAACGTGGGGAGATGAGTTAAGCATTTAGTAATAGGAGCTCAATGCAAATTGGTCATGAGATTATGGTTAAAAGTGCAGTTACAGTTCTTTAGTGGTATGAATTGTAATTTAGTATTTTATGAAAATTACCAAAATCGATTGCTGAGTGGTTTACATATTTGTAGAAACCGCTAGAAGTGTATCTGGGTCACACTAGAAGTCTATATCATAATTACTCCATAGGCCCCTGCTATAGCCTACAAATATGCGGGTCGACTAAGCCAAATTCATAAGTTATCTTTCAAGACTAAGGTCGTCTAGGTTTTGCTAGTACCAGTTCTTGAAGTATCGTAACCCATACTATATTTGGAAAACGCATTGGGAATACATAGAAGGTCTGTTCGGAGCTTCAACTCGGAGAATCAAAGTTCGTAGTTAAAGAAACGATTGAAAGGTATTCATCTAAATTAACTGTGGTGACACGGGTTTTATTTTGATCATTCGACATCAAAAAATTTTAATCTAGAGCCTGTTTCGGCAATTGTCCGTTTAATTTTTATTTTTCAAAAAATCATACACAAATCAATGATCTTGGCAATTTACCTCCAACAGTGCTCTCCTACTACAACTAATCTCTCATCTCTCTCGTATTTCTCTCGATTTTTCTACTTAGCTCTCCTTTTTTTATTTTTCTGTCTATTTTTCTGTCTATTTTTCCGCTAAGCTCTCCTTTTTCTTTGTTTTTCACTATTTCTTCACTCAACTCTCCTTTTTCTTTGTTCTCTCAGGTTTAGCTGATGAAGGGGTGAACTTGTTAGAGAAGCCTATATGTTACAATTATAGTGTAAAGTCCTTCATCCATCGTCAGGTTTATCGCCTTTGCTCAACTGAAGCAGCTTAGAAGGACTACCTGAGTTCTCTGACCGGGGAGGACATCTCTTGGCTATGGCACTGGCTGAAGATATCTTTCATGACTACTTCGATTGTGGGTCACTCGGGGGTTCTGTTGGTCATCATGAAGCTGGCCACTTTTTATCATCCACATCGCATCCTTTGTCAATTCGGGAGTTCTCAGATCAGACCTGACACCGCTATGAGCCATTTGCATAGTTCTCCGCATCGGGCCCCCTTCTTGGGTTAGTACTAGTGTGCTTGATTTTCTCAACTAAGGATACCAATTGGTAGGAATTTCAACTGCTAACTTATTGAGGATTATCGGGCTTGGATTTAGGTGGAGCTAGAGCATAGGTAGGACATAGAAGAGATGTAAAGAGGGGAAGGACTTGACCCTACTTTGTTGTGTCCCAATATCTTACTTGTTTTCCCTTTTAGTTTCTTAGGATGAGGACTTGCGAGCCTCTCTTGAAAATGGTACTGGTAAAACTTATTAATGAAAGTCTCTCCACTTTTGTTTACAATGATTTTCAAAACTGTTCTTCAGGTTTTTGTTTTTGCAATGTAGTCATTTTATTATAAAAACTTAAAGTAAGTTTTTACTTTGATCAACTACTTGGACAAGTTTACAAAAGGAGAATTTCAAACAAATGTTTGGGCCGAACTTCTGACAGAAGTTGTCTACCTATCTTAAAGAAAGAGAATTAGGCCATAACGTAGTTTGAGGCTTGGGTTATACTCGAGTATTGACACTCTCCTTTTTGTGGATTTTTCTCTCAAGGATATAATCTTTTGAGTTGGTTTGAGTTGATGGGCGTAGAGAAAATATTCCCGTCTTGGTCCATAAGGATAGTAGCACCTTCTAATATCAAGGTTTTGATGAGATAGGGTATGGCCCAATTAGGTTTGAACTTGCCCCTAGGATTGAAGACTGGGGCTCTAATCTCTTTAAGGACTATGTCACATTCCTTCAAGTTTCGGGACCAAACCTTCTTATTAAATGCTCAAGCTATCATCCTCTGATATTCTTGAACGTGAAACAGTGCTCTAAGTTTTCTTTCGTCAAACAACATCAATTCTTCAAATCTGTCCCTCTACCATTTGACTCGGGAATACTACTTTCAGCCATTATTCTTAAGGACGGGATTTCCAACTCGATGGGTAGAACTGCTTCCATTCCATAAACTAAAGCATACGGCGTTGCCCTGGTAGAAGTCCTGATCGATGTTTGGTACCCCCAAAGTACAAATGGAAATTTTTTTGGCCAATCCTTGCTTTCCTCTACCATTTTCTGTAGGATCTTCTTCACATTTTTATTTGTAGCTTCCATGGTTCCATTGCTTTATAATCTATACAGTGAAGACTTATGGCTAACAATCCGATACTCCTCTAAGAGGTCTAAAGCTTATTCTTGAAAGTGAGAACCATTGTTAGAGATTATTTCATATGGCACCTCGTACCGACAAATAAGATTTTTCTTTATGAACATGGCTACTTGCGAGGCCTTCGAGACTGAGTAGGAGGTAGTTTCGACCCACTTTGTGAAGTAATCAATTGCTACGAGAATAAACTCATGTCCATTTGATCCCTTGGGTGTGATCTTCCCTACCATGTCGATGCCCCAGACTAAAAATGGCCAAGGCAAAGTCACGTTATAAAGCTGAGATGGCGGGATATGCACGAGGTTTGCGTGAACTTGGCAGTTTCGGCATCTTCGGACAAACTGTTGATAATCTGTCTCCATAGTCATCAAAAAGTATCATTGGCGTAGGATTTTCTTAGGCAACATCATCACACTCATGTGAGGTCCACAAACTCCTTTGTGAACTACTTCCATCAACTTGTATCCCTCTTCTGTGTCAACACAAAGTTAATTAACCCCTAGATATCTTCTCTTGTACAATCTTCCTCCATAGATCACAAATTGTGCAGCAAGCCTATGGATTTCCCTTTAGTCTTTTTTACTAGCTCAACTAGGATACTCTTCTTACTCAATGAAATTTCAAATGTCGTGATACTATCATAGCCTGCCACTAACCTCTTGTGTAGTGACGATGTTGCTAATTGCATGTGTATCCCTCTGTTGAATCTCCAAAGGTCTCATCCTTACTCTGGGTGGTATGTCTATCATCGATGCCAAACTAGCCAAGGCATCGGCGAACTTATTATGTAGTCTCGGGACATGGGTGAACGTTACACTCTCGAAGTAGGGAATCATTAATTTGAGTTCTCGATGATATTGGATCAACTTTTCTTCTTTAACCTTCCACTCTTCTTTTGCTTAGAAGACGACCAAAGCTGAGTCTCCTATGATCTCTAATTTTCTTGCCCCTAGTTGCAAGGTGGTTTTCAATCCCACTAAGCAAGCTTCGTACTTGACCTAATTGTTAGTGACCTCAAAACTTAACTTAAAAGCCAAAGGGATATGGGAATCATCGAGGGTGATGAGGAGTATCCCTATCTCGTACTCGTATTAGTTTGAGGCTTCATCGAAATACAAGGCCCACAAATCCTTCTCAATTTTCAACACTTAATTATCGGGAAACTCAAACTTGAGTTCTTCTTCTCCTACAATATGGTGGTTGGCCAAAAATTCTATAGTGGTTCTCCCTTTCACGGATTTTCTTGTGACGTACTGCAAGTCGAATTCAGCTAGCATCAGCAGCCAACGAACCAACTTCCCTGTCAGTGTTGGCTTTTTGAAGAGGTATTTGAGCAGGTCCATTCTTGAGATTAGAATAACTCGGTATGCTAGCATGTAATGGCGTGATTTTTTAGATGCCCAGATTAACACTCAGCAAGTCTTCTTCAAAGGCGTATACTGTGACACCCTGAATCTTGAGAGCATCTAGAGTGATAATTAACTAATAAGACTGTGAAAATTAAATAACAATAATACTTATGCATGCCAAGAAAAAATTAGATATTATGGAGTTATATACTACAGACCCAAATAAAATCTTTTTGGGGTACATCGAACATTACAGAAAATAGGTGGATAACCACAAAACTAGTACTACGTGGCCAAGGAAGGCTGAGAGGAAAGCCAGAAACTCTTAATCAAGGCTCTATGTTCGCGTCAATGTACTCGTTAATAAGCTTTTCTAGCTCTTCAGAACCTGACATGGAATGCCAGAGAAACTCACACCAACATACAAATATTTCTCATATAGCAGGTCAAAACACGGCAGATAAAATAGCAGGTTAATCATGACGGTGATTATGATGAGAAATGATGCAATCAATTTAATTTTCTAATCTAATTTAAACTTAAATTATTATAGGTTTTTCCAACCGAGGTGAACCATCCTAAAATCCCATGATCCCTATTACGCTGACCAAATCTACCGACTGACAAAGAGCGTTCCTTAAGCCGTAGGATGATTGCGTAGCGGACTAAGTGTCCGACCGGGTCATTACTGACGGCAAGAGCATGGACAAGTCAACACTTCAGGCCCTCGACTCTCAGGTTAAGGTCAAATGCGGGATCGCAAAATTTAACTCCTATTATTATGCTACCCGAACCGTCTTCACCAAAAATATACATCATAACAATAGGGTACATTTAGCACTTGGGAAAAAATCATCCCAAAATAAATCAGAGCATATAGCTAATATTACAATATTTCAATTCCATCAATCATGGTACCAATCATAAGGTTTAATTTTCATTCTCTTTCTTAAAATCTTTAAGTAAACCTCATAAAATTCATCCCAATAATGATGTGGCATAATACAATATACTAAAGTTATGATTTTTTAACTTACATGGGAATTCGTGCATGGATATGATTATTTAGCATGTAAGACAAAAGGTACACCAGTTAATCTAAAGTCACATCAACGATTTAACCAAATTTGCATGTAAATAATTCAACCACTAAAATAATGTAAATATATCAAGACAATATTATACATTCTAATTATTTAACCATGTATAACACAACATAAAAATTCAAAATAATAGCATTAACACAAAATCACATTTAACTACAATCAAAAATTTTAGGTTTTAGCTATTGGTTTTAGGGTTTTTAAAATACTCAGACTTGAACATAAAATTTGAAATAAGGTAGGCACCCTATTTGGGATGTTTTGAACACTTTTCATATTTTACACTTTTTCAAATTTTGCCTCTAAGGCCTCAGTTTTGACAAAACAAATTTCTGTGATAGTAGAGAGAAAAAAATTCCAAAACAGTGGCGCGAAAACGTAGTGGCTTTAGAAATAGAAATGAGGACTTAGACTTAAAAATTTATTTTTAAAATTTTTACAGTGGTAGATCTATAAGTTTAGAAGCTCTGGAACTTGACCTTGTGTTTTTCTCATTTTTCTTGAATTGTTTATAAATATTCTACCAAACAGTGTTCAGATTCGACACACTTTGGGACATTCGTTGCCATTTTCTCTATACACATGAAAACGTGTTGATTCCTGTGGGGTTAGAAAGATAAGACGTGTCACTCTCCAAACTCTGGGTCACATGAAATGCCCACAAACAACCAATCCGAGAATACACTCTCAAATAAAGTCATGCATGCATTGTATATAATCACCAAAAGGCATACGTTATATGGTTTCAACATTGAAAAAATATGTTAAAACACACATGTAACAAGAAGAACAAAAAGGAAGACTACAGTGCTTCCACCCCTTCGGCACCTCCAGATCAATCTGCGTGACCGATACTTGAAGAAAATCAAATTCCACACCGTGAGCCAAAGCTCAGCAGAAACTAGATAACACAACCAGTATAAGCTAAACATGCTAAGAAAACGATGTATAGTTTTAGATTCTCATTCAAGTCTTAAAAATAATTTTCACATACAAACGGAAAAGCGAGGATATAAATCATCTTTTGACTCACTCACAGGAGCCTTGAAAACAATTGAAAAGGGATTTTTAGATCGCGATTCACACGACTCTTAAAAATAATTTGAAAATTTGTCTATCCATCCCATAATGCAGTTCATGCAATCCATGTAACCTTAACTCCAACAAAACGTAATACAGATGCATATAACTGGCGTTCACAAGTTGCAACCACAGTCCTAACACTGAGATAAAGATCCGTACATAAACATACATTTCTAGGATAAAACCGTAAACCATGGGGTAAAACCGCACACCACGAGGTAAAACTGTAAATTTTACCGTAAGCCACGAGATTAAACCACCGACCATGGGATTATACCACGGGTTAAAATCGTAAATCACGAGGTAAAACTACACACCATGGGGTAAAATTACAAATTATAGGATAAAACTAAACATTACGGAATAACACCAAACATTATTGGATAACACCGAATTAAAACATACATACTAAACCAGGGTTTAAATGCACAAAGCCACGTACTGTTACTTCGTTACACAAACCATGTCACATGCTACACACGCGACTCACACAACACTTGTAATTCATGCAACATGCATCACATGCATCCATTCCTCATATTCCACTTAACCATGCCTATAAAACTTCTGAGTTTTAAAGCATGCAACTACGGTACACGTAACGATACCAAAATCATGTAATCTACTTACATAATCTGTACATAAATAAACAGTTATAAGTGCACATAACCATGTATAACAATACATCACGACGTCACCCGTTAAAACATCACCCGAATGACCCGTCTGCACACCGGGACCCGTTCACACACTGGGACGACTAACACCTAACCCAGAGGCCAACACCTGAACCTCCCACAAAACGGTTCTCACCAAAACTCACCTGAAAATCGAACCACGAACCCACACGTCTTGCACATAACCAGCACGCACACAATCGGGCCCCGACAACCCGCATCTAACCAAAGCCGACATCCCCGAGGACAACACCTAAATGAACGCCCAAAGCCACGACATGACTCTTAAAGCCACGACCCGACCAACTGAACCCTAAAAGGCATCCAACGGTATTTCAATTAACTAACCCCATAATCAATCAACCGAATACCATTGAAAACCAATTGAAAACCCAAGAAACCAACCAAAACCACAAAACCAATAGCCCAAAACTTCAGTCGACTGGATCCAACCTCCAGTCGACTGAAAAACACACTGAAAAAGTCCAGAATGCCCAAAACACACGGTTCAGTCGATTGACGCTCAAGGTCCAGTCGACTGAACCTTTGAGTCTAGTTGACTAACCAAGCCCAGAAACCGTTTTTAAGCTACGATTTCAACCTCTAAGCCTCAAATCGAAGCTTCCAAACAACCATCCAACACGCTCTGACATATACACGCCCAAGCCCAACCTCAAAACCACGAAAGAAACAGCCGATACCCGATTCCATCCATCGAAATAGCTAAAAATTAGGTTTTTAACCCAAAAATCAAACTTGAAACAAAGTCAGATCTACAGCAATCTAATCGATAAAAGCACACATGATTTTACACGTAGCACCCTTATACAGTAGGAGGGTCTAGAATCATACCTCGGTTAGTTAAAAACTTAATACCTCGAACCACGTGCAAAATTGAACCACACTAGAATGAAATTTTATTCGGATGAACGCGTAGCCCACCGTGCCAAAAGTAAAGATCCGTTGTTGGATCGTTGAAAATCGAGCCCCGGGCCCCCGAGAACATAGAGAGAAGGAAGAGAGAAAAAGCAAGAAACTTACTAGAGAAGTTTTGAAAATATCTTTTGAAAATATCTAACTCCAGTTATTTATAGGCCTCCAAAATATCTTTTTTTGAAATTTGTTTTGAAATTCGCACCGTAACATCCCACGGTCCCGGGAACCTGCCCCGCATGCATATCTAACCTCGATCAAGTTGGAGACAATACTGCCAAGATCTTTGTTTTTGTAAAACGAATTTCGGTAAAAAAAATTAACTGTACATCAAACGCCAAAACGGGCTCCAAATAAAAATTTTGACGTCGAACGATCAAAAATAAACCCGTGCAACCAAAGTTAATTAAGAAGAATACCTCTTGTAGATCTAATCTTCAACTACGACTTGATTCTGAGTTGAAGTTCATGTCAGATCTTTTACCGTATTTCCTTATACGATTCTCGAACGTAGTGTGGGCTACGATCCTCCGAGAACTTGTACTGGCAGAACCCCGATATAATTTTTAAGTCTTAAAAGATAAAAATAATATATCAACAATAATATTAAAATCCATATAAATTGGGTCAGCCTATCTGCATATATATAGGGCTACAGTAGGGATCTGTGGTGTAATTATGAGTAAGACTTCTAGTGGAACACAGATACCTACGGGCGGTTTCTGTAATTTTTGTAAAATACTGAATTACAATTCACACCACTAAAGAACTATAATTGTACTATGACCCATAATCTCAAGACCTTCTTGCATTGAGCTCCTGTTATTAAATGCCTACCATTTCTCCCCACGTTAAAATTCCCGATACCCGCCAATTAAATTTAATTACTGATAATTTAATTTAATCGGTATCTTCATATTCCTTAAGCCTTTCCGCTTAATTTATTTGACCGCTGGATAATTAAATTCACCTGCAGGGTTTGGCTCGGTCAAAACTTATAAGCATCCTTAAGGGGGTATCGTCAATTCTGATCTTTCGGGACGTGAATTCTTAAATAATTAATATTTGTCATATAAATAACATCGCTATCCAACACACCAGGAATATAGACCCATATAAGATCGCACCCTATAATGAATCAAAATAATGAATATTAAATATACACAAATCAATAATTATTTCAGGATTAAGAGAATAAGCACTATTCATAATAATCTTGGGGTGTGAATTAATTTATATGGTTAGTAGTCAGTACAAAATTAATTACCCAAAATGTCCCGTTCAATACACACAAAGTGTACTGGCACAGAGAGTCGGAACAATAGACGACGCTATTATTTGTTGCCCGTAACAAAGACAGGCCTACTAAAACTCTATATACAATCATACCGATGGTATGTCCATTTCCATCTAAACTGTGAACATAAAACTTATATTCTGTAAAAACCTAAAATCTGGTCTTCTGTGTGTAAATCATACTCTACACACCAGATTAAATACTATACAGAATATCATACATTCATGCATAACAAATAAGTGATATACATATATTACTCATAAAGATTATCATAAAATAAAAAATTAATTTTATTAAAAATAAACTTAAATACTAAAAACATGATTTTCAGTATATCAACCCTAACAATATCCCATTTATACTCAAAATCATGCTACCATACATCTTACTCCCATGCCCTCTACATGACTTTTAAAAGTCTTAGCTGGTAAGCTCTTTGTAAAAGGATCTGCAAGGTTGTCTTTTGATGCAATCTTGGTCACAGCAACATCACCTCTCCGTAGAATTTCTCGTATCAGTCGATACTTACGCTCAATGTGCTTGCCTTTCTTATAGACCCTTGGCTCCTTCAAGTTTGCAACCGCTCCGCTATTGTCACAGTAAAGTGTAATAGCCGACTGAACAGAAGATACCACCTCTAGATCCATTAGGAAGTTCTTGAGCTAAATGGTCTCCTTGGCTGCTTCAAAAGCTGCCACATACTCGGCCGCTATGGTGGAATCAGTAATGCAGGGCTACTTGATACTCCTCCAACTTATAGCTCCACCTCTTAATGTAAACACATATCCTGAGGTAGACTTACGGGAATCCCTGTCAAATTGGAAATTTGAGTCTGTGTACCCAAAAGGTACTAGACTATCTACCTGGTAAACCAACATATAATCCTTAGTCCTTTTTAGGTACTTGATTATATTTTTTATCGCAGTACAATGCTCCTACCTTGGGTTAGACTAATATCTACTAACTATGCCAACAGCAAAGCAGATGCCGGGTCTAGTGCAAAGCATAGCATACATGAGGCTTCCTACTACCAAAGTATAAGGAACCCTTTCATCTTCTCTATCTCATCTGGTGTCTTAGAACACTGATCCTTGGATAGAGTGATTCCATACCTTAAAGGAAAAAATTCTTTTTTGGAATCCGGCATGCTAAAACGAGTAAGGATATCACCGATATACTTTGCTTATGATAAGCCCAACATCCTTTGTTTCTGAACTCGCATAAACTTGATCCCAAGGATATGACTGACTTCTCCCAAGTCCTTCATATTGAACTACCCAGATAACCATACTTTAACCATAGATAATGCCCCCACATCATTTTCGATGAGCAAGATATCGTCTACATAAAGTACTAAGAAGATCACCACACTTCCGTCACGCTTCTTGTACACATAAGACTCATCTGGACTTTGATCAAAATCATAAGATTTTATAACTTGATCAAACCGAGTATTCCAAGACCTTGATGTCTACTTAAGTCCATAAATAGATCTCTTAAGCTTGCACAACATGAGCTCATGGCCCTTTGCAATGAATCCGTCTGGTTGTATCATATAGATACACTCGTCAAGACTTCTGTTAAGGAAAACTATTTTGACGTTCATTTGCCAGATTTCGTAATCGAAATGTGCGGCAATAGATAAGAGAATCCAGATAGACTTAAGCATGGCTACCGGTGAAAAGGTTTCCTCATAGTCGATCCCTTCTTTCTAAATGAACCCTTTAGCAACAAGCCTAGCTTTAAAGGTTTCAATCTTCCCGTCTACTCCTCTCTTCCTCTTTTAGATCCACTTGCATCCAATGGATTTTATCCCTTCGGGTGCTTCTACAAGTTTCCAGACCTGATTGGAATACATAAATTCCATATCTGAATTCATAGCCCTTTGCCAAAGATCTGCATATTTTTCTTGTAGTGCTTCATTGTAGTTACCGGGCTCGGTATCCAGTTCTGCCAGAATCCTGTCAAAAGACTCTCCCAAGAACATATACCGATCAGGTTGATGAACAATCCTCCCACTACGACGAGGCACTACCCGTGTCTGCGTACTAACAGTAACAGATTGTGCAAAATCTGAACCCTGTGCATCAGCACCCTGTTCTTGATTTGCACATTCCGATAATCCTCCCACTATGATGAGGTAATTGAATATCGGTGACTTGTGGTTCCTCTTCTGTTCTACTGGCATTTTCTCTCAATTCTTCTAGAAAATTTTTTCTATTGGGCTTGTTGTTTATAATGTAATCCTCTTCTAAGAATCGGGCATTGGTGCTAACAATGACCTTTTGATCCTTAGGATTATAAAATAGACCACCTTTCGTTCTCTTGGGATACCCCACAAAGAAACAAACTTCTGTCCTCGGTTCTAACTTATCCGCGTTCCCTTTCAGCACATGTGCTGGATACTCCCAAATTCGAATGTGTTTCAGACTAGGCTTACACCCGGTCCACAATTCTGTGGGAGCATAAAGAACTGACTTAGAAAGTACCAAGTTCAGAATGTAAGCCGCTGTCTTTAAAGCGAGTCCCCACAACGAATCTGGTAAACCTAAATAACTCATTATTGACCTTACCATTTTCATAAGAGTCATATTTCTTCTTTCTGCTACACCATTCTGCTGAGGAGTGCCAGGTGCAGTCAACTGGGATGTAATCCCCTCTGATGACAGGTAGTCCTTAAACTCTCCAAAGAGGTATTTCCCACCACAGTCGGATCGTAGTGATTTGATACTTTTACCCAGACGCTTCTTCGCCTCCGCCTTGAATTCTTTAAATTTTTCAAAGTATTCAAATTTACGGTGCATCAGGTAAATGTATCCATACCTTGAGTAGTCATCAATGAAACTGACAAAGTACTCAAAGCCACCT